>BSBK01009651.1:2500-189394 GCA_027943335.1 Chamaecyparis obtusa
GATTTGTTGAAGATCTTTTGCTAATATTATGGTTTGTGTTTCAGATATGTCTATAGTTTACTCTAGTCAACTTACAAAGGATCGCATGATAGATTGAGTGATTTATGATTCATTTATTAGGTGTCATTATTTTAGTATTCATGTTCTCTAGGGGTGATTTTTTTCTTTGGTAAGGATCAATATTGTTGATTTAGTTGATGCGAAGTTGGTGGTAATGTTGGGATTCATTTTCTTTTCTCAACTAGTGTTGTTCATGATTTAGGGTTTAGTAAGATTATCTTTTTAGTGTGACAAATTTTTGTGTTTAGTGTTGGTATTCAGTACAGAGAAGAGTTTGGACTTTGAGATATAGTTGATGTGAAGATCTGGGAAGCTATTCTTGCTTCTTGGTAGTATTATTGGATCGTGTTATGATTGTGTTGATGGTTCACATTGATCATGGTAATCACATTTGGTGATTTGCTAGCATGTTTTTGTTTCTTCATTTAGGTCTAGGTCGACTTAGTGAAGTAACATTTTGTGATTCTTGGTGTGGATTTGGTGAAGATTTTGTGTGTTCAAGGATGATTTTTTGGATCCTATCTAAGTCTTGGCCAACTTGATTTGGATCAAATTATTGTTTGAGCTTATCAGTTATGTGTATTGGTCCTAGTTGACCTTGTGGACTATTCATTGTAATATGTATAAATGGGAAATCCTTTTGTGATTGCGAAGTGTGTGTGTGTGTGTGTGTGTGTGTGAAGAGAAAAGAAGAAGGATGTTTGTATTCTACAATTGAGGCCAAATTTGTACTTCATTGGAACTGTATTGGCATTGTAGATGCTATAAGTCAATTAAGTCATATTGGACAGTTTGTCCACCCTTGTGAATTGTAATGAATGATTGATCAATGAACCTGACTAAGGGATAGATCATTGTATTGTGAGAAGTGAGCTCTACGAGGTGGGTCTGTGAATCCATGTGCATTCCTCTCTTGTTTTCATTTCTCTTAATCGGGCAGTACTTTTAACTGAGTACATCTATCTTGTGGGTTTGACTCCCACTAGGGTTTTCCCTTAACTGGGTTTCCTTGAGAATTTTTTTAATATTTTTTGTTATGTGTTGTAGATATTTCATTACTATTTATCTTTCATATCTATAATTGGTTTAAGCGGTTTAAATTTCTAATTTTTAGTGTACAACTAATTCACCCCCCCTCTCTCAGTTGTGCTTTTGGGCCTAACAATTGGTAGCAGAGCTAAGTCCTTTTGAAGAGGCTTAATATCTTGAAGGAGATTTGACATGGCAAGAATAAGGAAAGAAAAACCCTAGGTTTGATGGAAGAAACTATCTGATATTGAAGGATCATATGACTACTTATCTGATATGCATGGAAGGATGAATATGAGATATCACAGAGAAGCCTTACGACATTCCTAATGGATTTTCTCATGCTACTACTGATGAAAAGAGGAAATTCAAGGAGAACATGATAGCAAGGGAAGATTTGATCAGTACCTTGTCAAATATAGAATATTCTTACATCTATGGGTTGATGACAACACATGAGGTATAGACTATATTGGAAACTATTTATGAAGGTGACAAGTATGCTAAGCAAGCTAAGTTGTAGGGTCAAAGGAAAGTATGAAGATATGAAGATGAGTGAAAGAGAAACTGTCTCATCCTATACGAAGAGAGTAAATGATCTGGTTTGTTCGATCATATGTGTTGGTGGTACCTTGAGTGATGATGAAGTTGTAAGAAAAATTCTAAGATCTTTCCTGCATGTTATAGTGAGAAGGTTGCACCTATTGAAGAATTGGGAACTATAAGAGATATTTCAAGAGAAGCTTTGGCTAGTAGAATTTGTGCCTATGAGATGACTACTCTCATTAAGGAACTTTTCTAAGGTTGAAACTTCATTCAAAACCAATGTGATTAAGCATGACAAGGGAGAGAGATCCTATAAAGAAAACTTCAACCACTATGTTAAGCAATGGGAAGAGATCATGGAAGAGGAAAGGAAGACAAATGAACTTGAAGCCTTAATTGAAAAAATACTACGTAAGGGCTCTAGTAAGTATAAAAAGAAATTTTCTTTGAAATTCTTTAACCATAATAAGATTGTCACATTGCATCTAGATATCCTAATAAATTTTGTAAGGAACCTAAGATCAGATCTAAGAAATTTCTCCCTAAGGGTCATAAATTATTTATGTTAAAGAAGGTGTGACTGATGATGAATTTGGTGCTAGTGAAGAAGATATTGTGTTTATTTCTATTAAAGAAGATAATCCTAAAGAAGATAAAGCTTTGGTTTTTCATGTTGATAAAATAAATGAATGGGTCATTAATAGTGGATGTTCATGTCACATGACTGGTGATAAAAATAAGTTTGTGAAGCTTGAAGACTACGATGATGGTTTTGTTAGATTTAGTAATAACAATCCATGTTTGATTAAGGGAAAATAATCTATCACTCTTGATGGTAATAATAGTACGGATGATGTCTTGTATGTTTAAGGTTTAAGACATAACTTTTTGAGTGTTGGAAAGCTATTGGATAAGGGCTACCAATTTTAATTCATGGAAGGAAAGTGAAAAATCATTGGAAGCACTAGAAATCTAATTACATCTGGTACATAGACTATAGGTAGTCTATTCATTTAAAAATTGTTTAGAATAAGTGCTTGGCTGCTAAGATTGATGACAGTTGGTTGTGGCATAGAAGACTTTGTCATGTGAACTTTGATAATATGGTTAAGGTTAGATCTACTAATGTTGTAAGAGATTTTCCTAAGCTAATGAATCCTAACAATATGCGGAAAGAATATCAATTGGGTAAGCTGACTAGGTCTACTTTTAAGAATAAGACATACACTTCAAATGGTTTGCTAGATTTGGTGCATACTAATTTGTGTGGTCCTACTAAGACAAGAAGCTATTATTGTGATAGATACTTATGCTATTTATTGATGACTATTCAAGGATGATGTGGGTTACATTTTTGAAAGATAAATTATAAGCCTTTCAAAAAATTTAGATATTCAAGGTGATGGTTGAGACGAAATCTGGACAGAGATTGAAGTGCTTAATATCAGACATAGGTTGATAATTCACATTCGGTGAGTTTTATGATTTTTGTGAAGAACATGGGATAAAGAGGCAGACTTCTGCTCTATAAACCCCACAACATAATGGTGTTGCAAAGTGAAGGAATAGGACTATTCTAGACACATCTAGGACTATGATGATTGAAGGAAATGTTCCACAAATCTACTAGGGAGAAGTGGTGAGAACTCTAGTATACACTTTGAACTAAACACACATAAAGAAAGGAACCGATAAGAATCGTTATGAACTTTGGCATGGTCATGCTCCTATAGTAAAGTATTTTGTAAGCAAGTGTTACATTAAGAGAGATGAGGATATGGGAAAATTTGATCCTAGAAGTGATGAAGGGATATTTCTTGGATATTCTACTAAAAGAAAAGTATATAAATGTTATAAATATAGTCTGAAGAATATTGTTGAAGTGAAAATGTCAGAGTTGATGAGAATGTGAAAATATTTGAAAGAACTTGTAGGTATGACATAACTAAAGAGGATAATCAGATTATGGAAGTGTAAAATTAGAATCAGGATCAAAGTGGTTCAGAAGAACAAGTTGAATCTATGGGAAATGAGGAGGATGTTGATACCGAAGGGTCTTCTACAAAGCCTACTCTGAAGACTCCATGGTATGTAAGAATTAAACATTATGAAGATGTTATTGTCGATGATAAGAATAGAGGTGTTCAAATAAGAGGAAGAATTGTTGGAGAAGAAACATGTTTGATATATGAGTTTGAGCCTAAAGATGTAAATGAAACATATAATAATGAAACTTGGGTGAAAGAGATGAAAGAAGAGCTTGATTAGATTGAGAAAAACAAGACCCGGATTCTTGTTCAAAGACCTATGGACAAGACTGTGATCGAAACTAAATGGGTATTCAGAAATAAGTTAAATGAAGATGGTAAGGCGATTCAGAAAAAAGAAAGACTATTATGCAAAGGGTATTCCCAAATGGAAGGTATTGATTTTACAAAGACCTTTTCCCTTATAGCTAGACTTGAATTTGTTAGATTACTTTTTGCATATGCAAATTATAGAAAATTTAAATTATATCAGATGGATGTTAAGTCTGGGTTCTTGAATGGTGAGTTAGAGGAAGATGTTTACATTTAGAAGCTTGATGGGTTTCCAATAGCCGAAG
This sequence comes from Chamaecyparis obtusa, assembly GCA_027943335.1. NCBI lineage: Eukaryota > Viridiplantae > Streptophyta > Pinopsida > Cupressales > Cupressaceae > Chamaecyparis > Chamaecyparis obtusa. Next base: position 6,741 of record BSBK01009651.1, read on the forward strand.
AAGGAGATATGGTTTTTAAATTACAGAAAGCATTGTATGGATTGAAGCAAGCTCCTAGAGCTTGGTATGCCAAATTAGACAGATACTTAAAAAAAAATAAGATTCAGTAAATGTATTGGTGATAGTAACTTATATTTAAAAATAGTTGATGATAATATTTTGACTGTTGAAGTCTTTGTTGATGATATCATATTTGGTGGTAATTATGAATTAAGTAGAGGTTTTGCTGATGAAATACAAAAATAACTTGAGATGTTTATGATAGAAGAAATGAAATCCTTTCTTGGATTGCAAATTACACAGTTGGATAAGTGAATTGTCATTACAAAGTCCAAGTATGTCAAATAATTGTTCAAGAAATTTGGTATGGAATATTCAAAACTGACAGGGAATTCTATGGATACTAGTTGCAAATTGACTAAGGATGATGAATCCCCTTGTGCAATTCAGACAAGATATAGATCAATGATTTGTGGATTGCAATATCTAACTCATACTAGACTAGACATATCAAATGCAATTGGAATTGTTGCAAGATTTCAAGAACTGAAGGAATCACATATAATTGTTGTCAAGAGAATTTTCATATACTTGAAGGGTATAGATGACTACATATTATGGTATGGAAAAGATGATGATTTTACTTCGAGTGCATATATTGATGTTGATTAGGCAGGTAATGTGGATGATAGGAAGAGTACAAGTGGTGGTGCATTCTTTTTGGGTAAGAGACTAATCTCTTGGACTAGTAAGAAACAAGACTGTATCTCTCAATATATTGTTGAAGTTGAGTATGTTGTTGCTGCTATAAATTGTAATCAAGTTGTTTGGATGAAGAAAATGCTAAAGGAATTAAGGATAAAAATTGATGAACCTATTGTTATTTATTGTGATAACTCAAGTGCTATAATATTTCAAAGAATCTTATGCAACATTCAAAGACAAAGCATATTTCTATTGTTATTTATCTTGAGGGATAAAGTCAGTAAAAATGAAGTAAAATTAGAGTATGTATCTACTAAGGAACATATTGTTGATATCTTTACAAAGTATTTTCCAAAGGATACATCTGAGTATCTTAGAGATAAGATTGGGGTTTTAGCCCCTCCTGATCAGAGCTAATGACACTAACGATGACATCAGTCCAGAAATTTATTAGAATATCATTCTCTAGATTGATGTGTTTGGGGACTTCTCCTCTAGGGGAGCAATTTTGTGATAGGCCCATGAGAAAAAAATTTGTCTATTATGCCTTTTGAGGTGAGTTTAGTTCATTTTGATTTCTTTGGCCCTTTTCCATTGATCTCAAAGGGGGATAGATTGTGTGAAAAATAGAGAAAAATCAAGAAATGTGCTAGATTGTGTTGAAAGGTTTGAAGATGGATATTCAGAGTGATTAGGTGGATATATTTTAGAGTGATTAGGTGGATATATTGATGTCTTTGTGCATTGATCAATTTTTCACTTCATATGTTGCAATCAATGCCAAAGGGAGAGATCGTTGGGAGATTATTGAGCATGTTAGAGATTGTTGATTAGACCTTATTTATGTGTGCTGACATTAATGTTTTTTCATTGATGTCAACATACTATTGCTATTGCAGACAACGTGTTTAGTTTGTTCAGAGAAGATGTTTTCAATTGTTCAGGTGATTTGTTGAAGATCTTTTATTTCTATTCTGGTTTGTGTTTATGACATGTCTGTAGTTTATTCCTACATAGGATCGTATGACAAATTGAGTGAGTTATAATTGATTTATCAGGTGCCAGTATTTTAGTATTCCTATATTTTGAGTGTGAATTTTTTCTTTGGTAAGGATCGGTATTGTTGATCCAGTTGATGCAAAGATGGTGGTAATGTTGGGATTCATTTTTTTCTCAATTGGTGTTGTTCATGATTCAAAGTTTAGTAATATTATCTTTTTAGTGTGACATAAGTTTGTGTTCAATGTTGCTAGTATTTAGTACAGAGAAGAGTTTGGATTTTGAGATATAGTTGATGCAAAAATTTGGGAAGCTATTCTTACTTCTTGTTGGTATTCTTAGATCATGTTATGACTGTGTTGATGGTTTACATTGATTGTGGTGATCATATTTGGTGATTTGATAGCGTGTTGGCATTTCTTCATTTAGGTCCTGGTCGACTTAGTGAAGTAACATGTTGTGATTCTTGGTGCAGATTTGGAAAAGTTGTTACATGTTCGAGGATGATGTTTTGGATCCTATTTAAGTCTTGGTTGACTTGATTTGGCTCACATTTTTGTTTGAGCTTATCACTTATGTGTATTGGTCCTAGTCGACCTTGTGGACTATTCAGTGTAATATGTATAAATGGGCAATCATTTTGTGATTGTGAAGTGTGTGTGTGTGCGAAGAGAAAAGAAGAAGGATGTTTTTATTCTGCAACTAAGGAAAAAATTCTACTTCAATGGAACTATATTGGCATTGTAGATGCTATAAGTTAGTTCAGTCATATTGGATAGTTTGTCCACCATTGTGAATTGTAATCAGTGATTAATTAGTGAACTAGACTGAGGGCCAGATTGTTGTATTATGACAAGTAAGTTCTAGGAAATGGGCATGTGAATGCATGTGCATTTCTCTCTTTCTTACACTTGCTCTTAATTGGGTAGTACTTTTAACAAAGTACATCTAACTAGTGGGTTTGACTCCCATTGGGGTTTTTCCTTAATCAGGTTTCCTCGAGAACAAATTTGGTGTTTTGTGTTATGTGTTGTGGATCTTGCATTACTGTTTAGCTTTCAAATCTTTAATTGATTGAAGTGATTTAAAGTTCTAATTGTTAATGTACAAATGATTCACCCCCCCTTCTCAGTTGTGCTTTTGGGCCTAACATTATCAACATATTCCAATGTAAGGAAAAACAATATAAAGGTGGTCAGCCTCTAGTACCTTCTAAGGTGGTTAAACTTCTCAATATAAAGAAGACAAATAAGGTTATTGAAGGAAGTTCTGATGGTGCATATAGTGGCTCTAGCTTGCAAATTAGTGTAATGAAAATGCTCATGTGGTTGTAGTATGTTTATTTTTGAATATTGTTATGTCATTCTATTGAAGTAATAGAAATCAAGTATTTTTGTTCTTGCAATTTTCTATTTATTTCTCTGTTGTGTTGTGTGTGTTTGGGTTAGTAAGAGGAGTGCCCTTTGAACTAATAAAATTAGAGCATATTTATAGATGGTTTAAAATTAATATGTATTAAAAAAATATTCTTGTTTAGTTTTCTCCCAAGTTAGGGTTGTGTGTTGGAGAGAATCACCTTGTTATGGTGGGTTTTCTTTGAGTGGTCTCAGTGGGATTGGGAAGTGTTGGTCATCTTTCCCTTCACCCCTTGTATCATTTTTCTTGTGTTATCTATCTTAATATGTTATCCTTGACTTTTGAAATTCATCTCCTTCATTGGTTAGTTTGTTGTGAGACTGGATGTTGAAGACCACTTCAGTTCCCTAATCATAGTCATTGTTTTTGAGTTTATCTTTTTGTTAAGATAGCTTTCTAGTGGATTTTTTTTATGTTGTTCTTGTCTTGGAGACCAAAATTGAGCTTTTATTTTCTCACTGGTCAAGACACTAGTGCTAGAGTTGTGACTACAATGCTAGAAATGACTCCAAAACATGTTCAGAACTCTAGTATCAGATCAAGACTATAACATTGGACCTAGACACTTTTAATAATACATGACACTTATGCACTCACACTATTGTCTTTCCTATGAATTATTGCCCCATTTCAATGCTAGTGTCGTCTAGTGTTACATTTTTTTAATGATTTTTATGACCATTGGTTCATTTACTTGCCCATGTGGTTGTTTGTTCTCAATGCATAGTTTCTCAACTACTTGTTGTGATTCAATTGAATGTTTTCTTTCATTGTGTGCCTTAGTATGGCATTTTAGAGGGTTCAGTGTGAGCCGAACCATGTAGTGTATTTGTGGAGGAAGGGTGCCTCATAGGCCTTATCGCACTTGTCACTGAAGGAAAGATACTCATAGTTGAGAGTCTCTTGAAGTGGAGATGGATCACTCTCCTACATGTTTCTTGTCGCATACAAGCATGTGTTAGCCCTTCATTTTTATACATATTGTAGGTAATAGTTTTTGTTTTATAGTTTGTCTCCTTGCATGATATATTTGAGTTCTTGTGTTTGAGGGTTGGTTAGATCCTCGACTTTGTCAAAAAAAAATTACATGTGATTATATTCTTAATGTCTCGATTCTTATTGTTTGAGAAAGTGTAGTGACGATTTGGGGTCTTGTTGTTGCTTGTGTGTCCTCTTTAGATGACATGGCTAGTAATCTTCTTGATTTAAATGGGAATGTTAATTTTTTGGCTCTTGATTGAGCATTATGTGCCCTCTTATATAGTTAATGCTTTGAATGTGAAAGAGTTGTTTTGTTCATATTAATGATTCATAAAGGGTTGTGATGTGGTAACACTTTCTTTAAGTGCATTGCACATTTGTCTTCATGTGCGTACATTGTCACACGTGTAAACCATCTTTATCAATGCATTTAAGGAATGTTAATTTTTTATAAGTACAACATTTGGTTGTCGTGTCTTGGTGGTGGTGATGGTTGTTTATAAAAAATAAATTATATTGATTTTTTCCTAAGACTATGGCTTGGGGCATTACAATTCACATGCCTATAAATGATGTCTTTAATGTTTTTTATTATTCATTAATTCAATCGACCAAGATTCACCTATTAAGAACATGATCCCCGATGGTTTCTCTAGACACTGCCTTGCTATATTCAAATATCTAGAAGTTAAAGGGGAATAGGTCGTTAAGTCACATTTTGCAAGATCAATCTTGTGTTAAAAATCTTCCCATGCACAAAGTCAAGTTTGCAAAACACAAGCTTAACCTAGCTAAAATTTGAGAGAAATCTAAATTGGTGTATTGCTTCCAACAAACGAAATTATTATTTAAATGTATGATAAAAAAAAATATAAGACAACCATTTATTAATCGCCAATATCAACAAAATTCTTCTACTTATTATCTCAAAATTCAATTTCTATTACACAATGTAAGATAACTGTATACTAAATTGATTATTAAACCTAATTTTAATTAAAAAATCCACTTATTTCCTTATATATATAGACACGGACAATCGAATGTTAATCTTCCACTTTTAATCTAAATTGAAGAAAAACTAGTCCATTGGACCCATTTTTTTGACTTGCTTTGAAACACTATCCTCCCAAACTATTCCTTCAAATGCTCGACACTTAATGGGATCTCAGTGGCAATGCAAAACAGATATATTTATTATTATTATTAATAATTAGTTATAGATTACACCCAATAAATATACCTTCATTAGATTTGAATCCTCGGAGGAGCAGATGAGGGAGATGGAGAGGAGTGACTTGTGCCATTCCTCTAACTGACAGAAATAAATATATGCCTTCTGATAGGCTTAACCCGTTTTTTATTCCAGTGACCTCTCTTACAAAATCCTTTATGGATACATCCGTATATAATACTTTATATATGTATACATATGCTTTTTATGACATAAATATGTCAGAGGGTTAGTTGGTCAGTAAGGTCTAGGGAAACAATACTCTAGAAACAGCTGCAATATGAAGATTGAATCTTGCTAGGGATCGAATACGATCATGCCATTTTTATCAGGCTTCTTTTTCCCCATTTTTCTTTATCTATTTTGTGCTTTGTTTGATCTTGCTATCATCTATAGCTGACAAAGGAGATCTGAGGTTGGGGGCCAGAGTGAAGAAAAACAAAATGGAAAGCATGGCCGGGAACCAGAGTTTTCCTCCATGGTGGAAGTTCGTACAAGCAATCATGGTGTTTGGATTGCTGTAGTCCAAACAAGGGGCCCGCCAGGTTCTTTATGGAAAGAGTGAGGTGGGTTATGGGCTTGTTGGAAACATTGATGACTGTCACTTTATGTTTGTAATACTTTCTCCCTCTTCTCATCCATGACTCCCCCACAGTGTGCAGGAATTGTATTGGGCACCCAAAGTTGTCAATCCCTGCAATTGTATGTGTTTGTCATATTTCATCTCATAAACTGAAAGAAAAGAAGAATGTGGAAAGAGTAAAATGCAATCCTGACTAGTGCAAGTTATTTCTGGATTCCACTGTAAAATTTGTTTAGCATCAAGTTTCGGAATCCAAAAATAGCTTGCACTGATTCAAATGGACTGTGGAAATCTGATATCATTCTTTGTAAGTAATAATGTAGCAATATTGTTTACCTGAGTTTAGATAAGGAATAGAGGGCAGTAGCCGCGGTCCAACAGGAGTGTTGTATCCGATCCGGTCTGACTGAATCAGAACAGGAAGATTTCCCTGTGATGGGAAGCCTGCAAAGACAAAACATCCCTCATCATTAGCATATTGACAGACTTTTTTTAAGGCCCCAAACTGTGAGCACTGGTATAATAAGATCATTTCAGATTGAAAAGTAAAAATCACAAGGCATAATGGTAGTGTTTTCCCATATTAAAATAAACAGAGCAATATATTTTCCTTTAGTTTAAGAATGGAGTTGTTACAACTCTTGATGGCATTAAAGTATAGAGACGTCAGATTTCCACAGTCCACATTTGTGAGTATGCTTCATTTCTGATATGCAAACAAATTGTACCCAGTTGAATCCAGGAACAAAGCACATTAGGCATTGAAGTGTATTACCATTAAGTCTGGCCAAGACACCAAGAAGAGGAGCAACGTTGTAGGTGCAAGCTTCTGTCTGCATGTAATTCCCTCTTTCATCTTCAAAATTGTCATTCTTGTCTGGCCCTCCAACAAGAGCCCCAACAACAACATTGGGATTGGTCTCCTTGCGGTTATACCATGTGTCATAGCCCTGTGTACAGCCTATGAATGATGGATTCTCCTTGTAAGAAATTATGGAGGCTCCACGATGATGAACTTGCACAGGATAGGTTTTGCCGAATCCCACCAAGTAACTTGTAGCCCTTGGGTTGAGGCCTAGAATGTAGTCTACCTGTTAACAGATGAGAAACATCACATTTGTTACTGAAAGTGTTATACTGTTCATATTTACCTACTTTGCAGGTTTATTTTGAAACTTCAAAATCATTTCTATGTTTTTAGCATGTGACGTTCTGTCGGTCATTTCCAGTCATGGAATTGTCTCTTTCTGTCATACAACTGATCCCTGTCTACTCTTACTGTTCTCTGTGCTGCGTTGTAGTCATCTATTTAATGTCTCACATGGGAACTTTCCTTTCAGCAGGACCGTATGATGTTCAAACTCAAAGGTTTTTCAAATATCTTGAACATTAGGTAGTTACCATTAGTGGAAAAGAATTTCACCACAATTTGTATAGGTAATTACCAATACAGGACAAACCTGATTCATAACGAAACAGGGTGACTATTTTTAACATCAGTTTCAAATGGGCTTTTCTTTAACCTCCCATGTGGAGTTCTGATCCTACAGAGGACAAAGCAACGCAGCGAGTGCAAGGCTCATTAATGGCTAGAACAGTGATACACGGGAAAAGAGTACTCTTAGAGAGAACATAAAATCTTGTAAATTATTGGTGCATTTTGTACCAGTGAGTCACATCGAAACAAATTCCACGGGAAAGCAATTACATTATGAAGTTTTTTCATGTGGGTTGTACTTTCTGTAGTGAACTAAACATGTGAATGTAATAGGTAGTTTTCATTTGAACACTTACAGGAAAGTTGTTAATAAAACAGGGTTTATGCAGAGACAAACCTGAGACTGCGCAACCCTAAGTAGCTCTGTTGGATGTACTTCTGCAGATGGACACATGAGCTGCTTTTTCGCTGAAGTTAGGTAATCTGAGTACACTGTTAACAGAAAAGATGCAGAAGAGACATACTGCATATTGTTCCATTCCCTAATATATAACAAACCCCCTTCATGAAAAAGAAAAGCCGTCATTAGTTACAATGCAATGGCATTAAATTCAATTTGCAACCATGTTAATTACAATGGAAATGGTATTAAATTCAAGTTAATGTCTTACGATGCTTACCAGGAGTAAGATCAACATTTGAACCCGGTTGATTTTTCTGGAGGCAAGCACAGAGAAAGAACTCGGCCTTGGATTGATATTTTTGCAAAGTAGAATTGTACTTCCCACCTTGACCTTGCATCAAGACCTTCAATATACAAATAAATTCGTTAAGATTCATGTGAATAGTAACATATAAACAACAAACCCAATAAGACAACTGTACTCGATGCAAGGAAATTTCACGTGAACTATGCTAAATTCTTGTAGTACCTTGGCTGCAAGGACTTGCAGGCCTGCATATTTGACATCCCAGCTGAATTCTGTCATTGCCCATCCAGTACCCCCTAAGGACTCCGCATTATCAGTAATATATTTGAGATAATATACATCTCCGGTGGCCTGGTACATCCATGAGGCAGCCCACAGCAACTCATCCTAATCATCATCAACAGTAAATATTAGTAAGTGTAAACTCATTTCTTGGGGATTGAAAAGGTTATAAATCAGCTAGTTAGGGATTCTTTCAGGTTCTAACCCCATAGCCGCTTACTGAAGAATAGTACTTCCCAACAATGCTGATGCTTTTATCATATTTGCCTCTGTATTTATCAGCGAAGGCAAACAACTGTACATAGAAGAACAGAAATAAGGCTGCAGTTTGTCAGACTGTTGTATGTTGGGCTCTGTAAAAAACTTTCTGTCTTTGCAAAATTTGAATGAGTATTACCTGCTTGGCATGTTGGAGGAGCAAACTTGAATAGGCAGGATTTGATTTGCGAAAAACAATTGAAGAGGATGCCATGGCAGCTGCAGTTTCACCTGCTAGGTCAGAGCCAGGGTTAGCAGCATCGACCTTGTATGCCTGCCTTGATGTTGTCATGTCCTCTGGCCTTTGCCAGCAGTAGTGATCTGTGTCTCCATCTCCAACCTGAAACTCACATTACCAGAGACCTTTTCATCTCAATCCTTGTCATAATAAAGCCCCACAGCTAGTCCTATAACAGAGTCATTGTTCTGTTCAAATTTAATGAAGTTTAAATTAATGCATTCTGCTGATGTTGCCTCTGCAAACCAGAACTCATGTGAGAGATCTGAGAGCAAAATGAATATGCAGCCTCAAAACACCAAAAACAACAAAAACCATTAAATTGTAGAACCAATTAGAGTAACTAATAAAGAGGCCCACCCAATAATTTGAAGAAACATTTATAACATTAGACCAATGTAAATAGGAGAAAGTAGGCTATAAAAACACTTACAGGCACGAGTTCATTCCAATAAATTTGGAAAAAGAAACTCTCCATTATCTAAGATCAACTTAAACAATAAAACTAAAGATTACAGAAGCAATTACAGTCATGCATATACACCCAAATGTATGTAGTAATACAGACTGTAGAGTGTTGAAACAATTGCAGTCATTAACGATACCTGAGAAAAACAAACATTGAGAAAAAACGAGTATAAAAGGAGCCCAAGTGGGTGGCGTTGAGTTAATTATCTGCCTTTTATTACCTCTCCCCAGAGAACTTCGGGCTCCGAATGAGCTTTCAAAAAGTAGTCTGTACCCCATTTGATGGCCTCCATTGAATATCCCAGCTGCCCTGCTGCAGCAATCTGATTGCCATACTCCATCACACTCCACGAGAGCATTGTAACAGTAAAGGCCATTGGAAGGCCAAATTTGACATGATCACCGGCATCATAGTAGCCACCCACTAGATCCACCTGCATGAGTATAAAAGAACAATTGATGCCCATTTATTATAAAACTGACTGCGATTCAGTAAGGTTTACGCCTGCTACAATAATCCCAGACTCAATATGAAAATTTCCTGAACATTAAAAGGTACAAACTCTATGAACATTCATTGCAGCAACCAGCAAAAAGCTCAGTATCTCTTGATGCTACATTGTACTGTATCATTACTGTTCAGTACAATAGGTATCTGGGAAAACAAAACATACACCCTGCAGCAATCCATCAGTGAGTCCAGAGTGGTCACGCCATGTAACACGCTGTCCTGAAGGAAGTCTACCAGATCTCTGGGCTTCCAGAAACAGAAGGCACTTGCTCAGGGCCTCCCCATAGTTCAATCCAGAACACTCACACACAAACACATTAAAACAGAGCAATGCCACCACCACCCACAACCACCAACTCCTCCAAGAATTCACCATTCTCTCCAAGACACCCAATCAACATGCAATTCCAATCAACCAAAACGTTAAAACCTTCAGCAAAAGCAATGCAAATGGAAACAAACCACCCCACCTATGGATCCACCATTAAACCTCATTTGAAGTTCAAATAATGCACCCTGGCAGACATTTGACTCCAACAGATTGCGATGATGATCCATTGCAGATGCTCGCTCATATATTTTCTTGCAGACTGCTGATACTATTTCACTCAGCCCAAATCATGGCGTATCAAATAATGGGTATGCATTAAATGAGATGAATCAAATGAAGCTGGCATTCAGATTGTCTTATGCCTGTTCTTCTTTAAAGTTTCCTCTCAGCCTTCACCATGACCACTGTAAAAGCAGTCTAAGTAGAAGTGGGTGATGGTAAACAAGTCACAAGAGAAGCTCTCTCTCCTTAATTTGGCGGGACTGATACAGGGGCCTACCCCAGTCAAGTTTCTGTCACTTTCCGCTAATGAAAATTAGGGACAAATTTAAAAGTAAGGCAGAGCGTAGTATTAAACGTGATTTTTAGGCGTTGACGGAACGGGAACTCTGTTGGTTGTTGGTCTCTTTGCCGTCAGAATCGGGCTTCCGAAATTATTGGGTGTAAGAGACAATTTTGACGAGTTAATTCTTTTTGCAGAGCTCGAGAAACAGAAATTTATGCAGACACCAGAGCGTTCCATGCGGCGAAATTACCGTCGAAAAAAAAGAACGTCTACGTTAATTGCCGTCCGTCGTGGCTTTCGGGATTTGAATATTGTAACGGCAGTTTTTACGGTTGAGCCTCCGCCACTTATTAATTACAAATACGTTTCCCAAAATTCTTTTTCATTATAAGAGGATTTACTAAATTTGAAAACAATAAAAAAGGTATCATTTAAGGCAGGCTGGGTCCCCTGGAAAGGGTTTCCTTTGTACCTACTAGGGATGGGTGCAAAAACAGATTTTTCACATTTTTAGATTTTTTCATTGTTTATTCTTACATATTTCAAGTAATTGTGAAAGCTCAGATTTTTTATTAAAAAATATTGAAAAGTAGAAAATTGAATACGAGAAATGGGAGGAAAAGTAGTGTAGTTATATATATATATATATATATATATATATATATATATATATATATATATATATATATTTTTGTTATTAATATGTGTGTTAGATAGTTTGTGAATTTGATTGCAAGAAATTTTTTTTGAATATCAACATTTTGAATCATACTTTGTAATCTATGAACAAGATGCAAGATGATAAATTGCGAAGTGTAATCCGAAATGTTGATATTCAAATTTTTTTTCATACTAATGAATCTAGAAACTATGTAGCATTCATATGGATTGTGGAAATCTAATAGCTTTGATGAATATGTGTGTCAACATTCTATTATTTAGAGAATATTAATATACATATTAAGAAAATTTTTTTAAAAGGTAGGTGAATGCAAGCTCATGTCTCAAGAGTCAATTGAGTCCAAGTTTAGACCAAGACATATAAATAGAGAAAAAAGCCTCTAAGTGATGTGAGCAATAATAGCTAGAGGAGGTAGAGGGTTCTTGTCACTTGGCTTGCCACACACATCAACAGGGTTTGGAGTGACATCAAGAACATTGCAACCCTCATTTATTTTTTGTATTTATCTTTGTCTTTAGTGTGACCCAGAGGTGATGCCAAATCTAGGCAAGGAAACCATTTTGAAGAAGTAACAATTGATCACCTAGAAGCACCACCAATCAATAGCCTCACACCCCCTAGATATCCAACCACAAGTGGCACATCAATATTTCATATTTTTCATTAATTAGTAGTTATACAATTTTATCACTCTATTTTATCTATAGATAGTTTTCAATCTCTAAGTTATAATAATTTCATCATTGTAGAAAAAACTTTCAAATTGCATTTTAATTAACATTGCATTATTAGTGTTTAGAGGTGTTTTATAGTAGTAGTAAGGTATCAGTGTCATATGATGATTATGTACATAAAAACTCAAATATAACCTACATATGTTTAATTAGTGTTTTCTACAATAGTAGCAAACATCATGTTATGATTGTGTATATAAAAACCAAAATATAAGCTATTATATTTATAAGAAAACTTAAAAATAGCACCATAAAAAGTAACATGTAAGTTCACTTTTCAAAATTAAAAATAAAACAAAAAATTTGCCGAATAAGAATTATTGGTTTTCTAAAAGCAAAATTAAAGTTATATACAAAGTTTTTGAAAATTGTATTACAAATAAGATAAAGTAAACAAAATAGAAAAAAAATTAAAAATAGTTCTAAAGTAGCTTTAAAAAACTTTGAATAAGAGAGGGATGGTAAGGAATGACATAGCATATATCATCTATATATGTAAGAGAAGAGATGATTTTTTTGATGGCCGCTTGATAGTCATTGATTGTGTTGGGAGGATCAAGCTATCAAGTTTGGATGAAGTAATGACTTGTAATGTAGGTGAATTGATTTAACATGTTACCATCAAAAGATTTGAAAATCTTTAGTTTCCTCTTTGGTTGATGTTTTTTGCTGATATTTTTGGTGGTGGTAGAATTTAGAGGGGAGAAATGCTTTCTTCTTCTAGTAGTGGCACGCCAAAGTTGACAGAAGTAAAAAATCACAATAACCCTATTTTTAGTGGTCAGAAAAGGAAGGATCATGTGGGAGAGGAAGAGATGCTAGGGCACTTCATGGTATTATTAGAAAGGGAGATGATTAGCCTTAAATTGAGGTTGTGGATTGTTAGTGCATGAATGTTTGTTGGATATTTGCATATGTTGATTTAATTAATTGTGTACATGCTCAAGAATATTCTCATGCATAATTGAGCACATGTTTGCACATTCATACTCTAACTTAGGTTCACATAGTTGACCCTAAATTTAGGTTAGTTTAGTCTAATTAGGCTTTAATTTGCACATTGTGCATATCATGCACTTCTAGTTTGCATATCTAGCTCAAGTAAATGTTATTTTTAGTTTGAGTTATCTTTTGCTATTTTTAGAACTATTATTTTCTATAAATGTAATTGATCTCTCCATTGTAATTCATCATATAATCTTGTAATTTTGTAATATTTACTTCTTGAGAAATGTAGCAATTATTTTATGTCTCCCTCATTGGGGAAGACATTCTTATTTTGATGTTTGATCCTTAGGTGCTTGTATTGTAAACATCAACATGGTATCAGAGCATTGATTCAACAAACCCATTCTCAAATTTTGACAGTTTCATTTCTCAATGGTGGTGTAGGGTCTCCAAGTTTTCCTTTATGTGTTAATGACGCAAGGCAGGATGCAAGAGGGGCCAAACAATGGCACACCCTGATGATCCAAATCTACTCAAGACATGTGGAAGCAACAAACAACAATAGCGAGAGAGAGAATGCCAGATCTTTCATATATTATCATCAAATAGAACCATACATGCTGGGCTGCAAGGCCTTCTCGATTACAGCCTGATATTACAATGAATCTCAAAAGTCCTCAAGCATGCAAGGATCTGTTACAAATCTCAAAACTAATGTCTACTATCTTCTATCCAAAAATTGCCTCCCCAATCTACAACCAAACATCTACATTTATACAAGAAGCTACCGAGTTGAGTCAGCCTTCAGATCCACAATCAACGGAAGGAACAGTCAAATCTAGGACCACACACTTCCCAATAAAGCATACCAACATTTAATCCATGATCCAATATAAATGCACAAGTCGGCCACAACAAGAACTAAAACTAAACCCATTAGTAAGCAAGATAATCGAGCAGCAAACAAGCAATGCCAAGTGCCAGTGAAATAACCGACCGCCCAGGAGATAATTGACCACACTCGGTAACCAAAGGAAACTGACCAACTACTGACCAACTCAGTCAAAGAAGGAACCGAGCAACACAGACAAACTCCAAAATGTTTTTGGTGACATAGGATTACCAAGGACCCGAGATGCTCCTACATCAAACACCTGGGGTTATTTTGAAATGATTCTCTAAATCATTAGTAGGTCTGGTCTAAGCTGCATCCAACTCAAACTTTGAAATCCATGAACTGTCTTCCATCGGTCTATTCTTCCATTTAACCAGATATTCCATATACTATTTTCCTCTTGTACTTTTGCCAACTCTTTCCTTCAAAATTTGTTCACTTCATCATTCTACTTCTTAGGATATTTTGTCGGTACTATCACTTCTTCATCAGGTTCATGATGCTCATACAAATCAGCAATGTTGAAAATAGGTGATATGTCCATGTCTTCAGGTAACTCAATCTCATATGCATTTCCACTATCAAATTTCTTCAGAATCTTGCAAGGTCCAAACTTCTTCATCTTCAGTTTCCCATATGTTCCAATAGGAAATCAACCTTTCTTCAAATGAACCATCACTTCATCACCAACATCAAAATTTTTATGTCTCCTTGATCTATCAGCTCTGTCTTTGTATTTCTGATTACTATCTTCTAGCTTCAGCTTCACATCTTCATGCAATGCTTTCATGTACTCAACAAACTTTTCTCCTTCAACGCGTCTCTTATTCTCATCAGCAATGTCTTTCAAATCAGATATTCCTCTCGGTTGTGTGCCATTCACAATCTCAAATGGTGTCTTTCCAGTACTCCTATTCATTGAATTATTGTATGCAAACTCTGCTTGTGCCAACATAGAATCCCAATTACTCGGAGTGTCTCCAACTAAACATCTCAAAAGATTTCCCAAACTTCTATTCACAACTTCGGTCTGTCCATTAGTTTGTGGGTGAAATGTAGAACTATATTTCAACTCAGTGCCAAATTTCTTCCAAAGTGTTTTCCAAAAGTATCCAACAAATTTAATGTCTCGGTCAGAGATAATACTCCTTGGTAATCCATGCAATCTGACAATTTTCTTAAAGAAAAGATCTGCTACATGTACTGCATCTGATGCCTTTCTACATGGTATAAAATGTGCCATCTTAGAAAATCTATCCACAACAATAAATATTGAATCATTACCTCTTATTGTCTTCAGTAAGCCAAGAACAAAGTCCATACTGATGTCAATCCAAGGTTTCTCAAGAACAACAATCGGTATATACAATCTAGTATTCTGACTTACTCCTTTTGCAACTTGACAAATTCCACAACTTTTCACAAATTTCTAAACATCTTTATACAACTACGACCAATAGTACTTCTCTTTAAGCAAATTCCATCTTTTATCAATGCCAAAATGTCCATCCAAACCACTACTATGCTTCTCCTTTATCAGATTAGATCTCATTACTCCTCTCGGTATACACAACTAAATACCTTTAAACAACATAACTTCCTGAATAAAATATTCATCCCATTTAGTATCTTGTTGATCTTGAATAGGTGCTCTACACTTTCTCCATGGCTCAAAAAAATCAGGGTCAAATTCATAAGAATCTCTCATCTCATCAAAACCAAGAACTTCAATTTTCATCTCAGTCATCAAAGATCTTCTTCTACTCAATGCATCAACAACTCGGTTAGTGACTCCACTCTTATGCTTTATCACAAATGTATAGCTCTACAAATACTCAACCCATTTCATTTGTCTCTGATTCAACTTATTCTGACTACCCAAATATTGTAAAGCCTTATGATCAGTATACAACACAAATTCAATCGATATCAAATAATGTCTCCATTTCTTTAGTGCTTGAACAATAGCATAGAATTCTTGATCATACACAAAATATTTCCTTCTAGCATCATTCAAATTTTCACTAAAGAAAGCAATAGGTTTACCCTCTTGAATCAACACAGCTCCAATTGCACTTCCACTTGCATCACATCCCACTTGAAATACTTTACTAAAATTAGGTAATGCCTAAACAGGTAATTCAACAACCTTCTGCTTCAGAGTCTCAAAACCTTTTTCAGCTCCATGTGTCCACTTGAATTCTCTTTTGTCTCCTCTCATAGTCTTAGTCATAGCATTACAAATTGAACTGCAATTCCTTATGAACTTTCAGTAAAAAATTGCCAAACCATGAAATGATCTTACCTCACTAGCATTCACAGGTGTAGGCCAATTCAAAATAGCTTCAACCTTTTTAGGATCCATCTTCAAACCATCAGCTGAAATAACAAATCCCAAATACACAATCTCCTCTTTCATGAATGAACACTTTTTCAAATTTATCAGCAACTTTTCCTCTTTCAATCTCTGCAAAACTTGTCTAACATGCAACAAATGTTCTTCTCTGGTCTTACTAAATATCAAAATATCATTAAGATATACAATCACAAACTTACCCAAGAATTTCTTCAAAACTTCATTCATCAACCTCACAAAAGAACTCGGTGCATTAGTCAAACCAAAGGGCATAACCAACCACTCATACAAACCTTCTTTTGTCTTGAAAGAAGTCTTCCATTCATCACCTTCTCTGATTGTGATTTGATGATACCCACTTTTCAAATCAATCTCTGTGAAATATTTTTCTCCAGTCAAACTATCCATGATGTCATCCATTCTCAGTATAGGAAACCTATACTTCACTGTTATCTTATTGATTGCTCTGGAATCAATACACATTCTCCATTCTTCTTTGGTGCCAATACAACAGGTACTGTACAAGGACTCAAACTTTCTCTGATTAAACCTTTCTCCAACAAATCTTGAATCTGTCGGTTCAATTCCTGATTCTAGGTAGGTGTCAACCGATGAGGTGCCTTATTTGGTAAACTAGCTCCAGGGATTAGATCCATACAATGATCAATGCTTCTTTTTGGTGGAAAACCATCAGGTACATTATCAGAAATGATATCACTATACTTGGTGAGTAACTTATCAATCTCCTCAGGGACATTATCCTCTATTTTCTTACTCGGCTTATTAGGAATCACAGCAAAACATACATCATTCTTCTTCAAAGAGTTAACAAACTTTCTTCCTTACATCAAACAAACTTTCACAGATGTGCAAACATTACTAATAGGTTCTTCCATCAAAGGTAACAAGATTTTTTTCTTTCCATCAGCCACAATAGTATACTTATGCAATCTCCCATCATATATAGCATGCCTATCATATTGCCAAGGTCTACCCAACAAAATATGACAAGAATCCATAGGCATGATATCATACAACACCTTATCATAGTACTTTCCAATCTTCAAATTCAC
Source organism: Chamaecyparis obtusa (assembly GCA_027943335.1). Taxonomy (NCBI): domain Eukaryota; kingdom Viridiplantae; phylum Streptophyta; class Pinopsida; order Cupressales; family Cupressaceae; genus Chamaecyparis; species Chamaecyparis obtusa. The sequence goes on from BSBK01009651.1 coordinate 24,088, forward strand.
ATAACATTGTTCACTTACCAAGAGTGTAGGCTCATCTTTGATCCATGAAATCTGATAGGGTTTCAGATGTACCAACCTTTCCAGCTGTAATTTTGTGACCATCTCTTCAGATGCCAGATTCTCCAAGCTACTACTGTCAATGATTACCTTCCAAACTTTGTCAGAAACTCTACATCTGGTCTTGAACAAACTTTTCCTTACCGGATCTTCCTTCTTGCTTTCATTCCACAGTGCTCTCCTTACCATCAAGTTATTTTCTTTCTCAAGTTTAGTTGGTGACTCTTCTTGTACCAAAGCATTTCTACTGCTACCAGCCTTCTTACTAGCATGTGTACATTCAAAATATTTATGTCTTTCTTCTCCACAATTATAACAAGTTCCTCAAAAACTTCCTCTACCATAACGACCTTGGTAGTTACTGCCTCTACCTCTAGATGAACTTTCACCTTTCCACTCGATTTTGCCTTTGTCCAGATTTGTCTTTTCTGGTTCAGACCTACCATTTTCACCATTAGATCTACCTCTTCCTTTAGGGAATCTACCACCTCGACCTCTTTGTCTTTGCTCATGTCTCTTGTTCAATTTCTCCTCGGCCTTCAAAGCAAATTGATAAGCCTCTTCAATGTTCTCCAACTTGACCATACTAATTTGCTCTTGGATGGAAACTCTCAAACCATTCAAGTATCTACCAATTCTTTTGACATCATCTTCATCATGTCTAGATCTGATATCCAATCTATAGAATTCCTCAGTATACTCCTTTACCAAGCTATCTTTCTGCCTCAAACTTTGCATTCGCCGAACTAGGTTAATCTAATAATCACAAGGTAAGAACTTTCCTTTCAATTTATTCACCATTTTACTCCATACCTTGATTTTGTCTTTTCCTTTCCTTTTCATATCCAATTACAGATGTTCCCCCATAAGGATGCGTGACTTTTCAACTTTGTGCTTGCAATCTTCACCTTCTTATCCTTGGGAATGTTTTCATATTCAAAATACTTTTCCATCTCGGTGATCTAGTCCACTAATTCATCAGAATATAGCTTTCCACCATACTCACGAGGATTGAAATGTGGTGTTGACTTCAAACTTGTCAAAGCCTTAAAAAATATTTCTTCACCTTGATCCATAATAGGTGTAGGTTATGCATTCGCCTGTTCTTCTTCAATTTCATCATCACTAACATCTTCAAGATGTCTGCCTCTTCTTTGGGTTGTTTCAACTACTTCTAACCTAGCAACAATCTATCTTAGCATATCTGCCAATCCTAGATCTACATCTCACCTCCCATGAACCATCATGACAACCCTTTGCAACTGTAGGTCAGATCGCAATCTACTACCCCACAATAATCAACTAGCGCTTCAAGAGGAACCTACAAACCTAGATCCGCAGAACTAGATCAAGATCTAACCTCGCTTTGATACCACCTGATGCAAGGTAGGATGCAAGAGGGGCCAAACAATGGCACACCCTGATGATTCAAGCCTACTCAACACATGTGGAAGCAACAAACAACAATAGTGAGAGAGAGAATGCCAGATCTTTCATATATTATCATCAAATAGAACCATACATGTCAGGCTATGAGGCCTTCCCGGTTACGGCCTGATATTACAATGAATGTCAAAAGTCTTCAAGCATACGATGATCTATTACAAATCTCAAAACTAATGTCTACTATCTTCTATCCAAAATTGCCTCCCCAATCTATGACCAAACATCTACATTTATACAAGAAGCTACCAAGCTGAGTCGGCCTTCAGATCCATAATCAATGAAAGGAATGGTTAGATCCGGGACCACATGCTTCCCAATGATGGATACCAACATTAAATATGTGATCCAATATAAATGCACAAGTCAGCCACAACAAGAACTAAAACTAAACCCGTCGGTAAGCAAGATAACCAAGCAATAGACAGGCAATGCCAAGCGCCAGTGAAATAACCAACCGCCCAGGAGATAACCGACCACACTCGGTAACCAAAGGAAATCGACCAACTACCAACCAACTCGGTCAAAGTAGGAATCGAGCAACATAGAAAAATTCCAAAATGTTTTTGGTGACATAGGATTGCCAAGGACCCAAGATGCTCCTGCATCAGTTAATTTGGATTTGGGTATTTGTTTCCTATTCTTGGAGCTTCACAAACCTCACGATCATGTTTGCAACATCCTAAAACCTTAAACTCGATTGTTGTTTCACCAAATTTTGAGCAATTGAGGATTTGGGTGGTCTTTTGTATGGGCATGTATTTTGAGGAAATATTATATTTTTTGGCAATTTGGTCTAAAATGAACATCACCATCAAGTTCATAGCATGCCAAAACTGTAAGATTTATTGTTGTTTCATCAAAATATGAGCAGTTAGAATTTTAGGTCATTTTAGCTAAAGACACACAAAATGAGGCAAAATCAAGGGATTAGAAAAAAATTGGGCATCATGGTGAAAAATGGAGGTCACCAAATCATGCTTAGAAGGGTAAAAAAATAACAAATCGATAATAAATTCATCAAAATTGGGCATTAAGCCATTTTTGGACTTTTTGGAGCTGCACATTTTACTAGGCACAAAATTTCATACAATGTTGATGTTAGTGTTGGGTCAACATCACAAGCAACTGCTTACATCAACAATCAACCCCACAAAATTTAGTAGCCCCTACCTAATTTGGTAGTTCCACTATTTTTAGCAAACTGCTAATTTTAGTAGTGATGTCAAAAAATCTGGATAACTCGGGGGGGGGGGGGGGGGGTGAATCAATTATCATAAAATAATTTTTTCAAACTTAATTAATTTGAAGTGACCTTAATTCAATGGGTAAGTGCGCCAAGATGGTGAACAAAAGGGGCAGTATAAGTGGTCACTTTTTTTTTGAAATCAGGTAAACCTGAACTTCAAAGAGAAATTTGAGGGTCATGCACTCAAAATTAGGAGTTGTGCAAAGAATAAGAATTTTAGTACTCTAAATCTAGTCTCTAAACTACTAGTTTTTTTAAAAAATTGATAAGATTAAGAGGGTCAAACTTGCTGCACATGAAAAACTATTCCTGGTTTTTTTACGAAAACATACCATAGTTGCTTTCGTGCACTTCACAAAAGATATAGTTCGATTTGTACTACTTTGCAAAACCCTTTGGTAGAATGATAGGTAAAAGTGAGATCTAGAAGTTGTGTAATTTTCCATTGAGTATTTTTTTTAATGATTTTTTGAAGTGGTTGCATCCTAAAAATCTAGTGCTTGTTTGTGCATTGGGCATAACTTGCATCAAAATAATTGAAAATGCAAACCTTTTTTTTTTAAGCGTATAGAATCAAGTGTAGAATAATAATATGTATTTTCTTTAATTTGGTCAAGTAAATAAAAATTTATTAAGAAAATGGTAGATATATGTCTCTGAGGACTATGAAGACAATGGTAAAGAAAATTAAAGTTTACTATGCTAATGTTGTCCAAAACTAGGAAAATTTATATGGTTAGAAATTTGAGAAGATGTGTGAGATTATGGTGGTAGTTTTACAGATACCTACTTGATGAGGAAGTTGAGAAATCATCTTGGAAGATCAAAAGACATGTAAAGGGAGAGAAATGGGGGGAACAAGGACTTCTCAACCTTAGGGTCATTGTCCAACCCTCTTACCTAACCATAATGCGTACAAGTTCCTTAGTACTAAATAACCTGCACACATTTTGTAAGAAAAAAAGTATCTTCCCTAGTTCTACACATGTTTTTAGTTCTATAGAGAATGCACACGTTATGAAGAAATACAAACATATGCTTGTAAACCTAGCATACACTACAAAGATGTATATACTTGCATATATAATGTGTGTGTGTGTGTCTATATATATATATATATATTCATCTCTCTCCATGTTCCCTCTCTCTCTCATCTTCCTTCCCCCATCGTCATGGCTATCTATTCTGAGTCCTAATTATACTCATTGAGCTCTCTCTCTCTCTCTCCTAGTTCTACATAGCCCACATGTGGGTTATGTAGAACTAAAATCTTGCATAAGTTTTAGTTTTATAGAACTTACATGCAATATGAGGAAATATGAATGTTAACATTTTTAGTTCAATGGAATGTGCACACATTCCATTGAGCTAAATATATTATTCCCAACAAACAAAGAAATAGCATTGCAACTCGTTCCAACGACCCACTTCTATTTTTCATATCTTTCTGCAATAATATCAGATAGGTTTTCATGTTTTTTTGTCACATTTGATTTCAAATGATTAATTTCTCATGTTTTTTCGATGGTTCTTGAATTTATTTTAGTGTTATTACTTTAGATTAGTTTAATTAATTGTGTATGTGAAAATCATTAATATTATGTGTATGAAAACCAATATTAATGATGGGAAAGATTGAGAGAGGAACAATTGAACAATGAGAGGCAAAAAAGGAAAGACAATGGGAGTGTATGAGGAGATTACGTGAAGGTAATCCATCTAATGAACCTAATGAAAATGATGAACATCCAACAATTAAAATTGATATGATGAATGCAACTAAGGCACCAAATGAAAGTGGTCAACATACACCAATTGAAATGCATGCAATGAATGCACCTAATGAATGCGATGAACATACACCATTTGAAATTGATGTGATGAATGCACCTAATGAAATTGAAGAACATACACCATTTCAATTTGATGTGATTAATGAACCTAATGAAAACATAGAGCATGCAAGAATCTTAACACCTCCTAGAATAATTCGTAGAAAACCAAAGTTTCTAATTAGCATTGATGAAAATATAGTGAAGAAAATGCATGATAAGTTTTTTGAAAGAACTTGCAAAAGAATGGTTACAAGAATGTGGAAAAACTATTTTGAGAACTTAAATCAAAATGGAAGATGCCAATTAGTTGTTGAAATTATTTAAAATCTGAAATTTAGAGAGACAATGAAATTTTTGTGGTTAATAACATCCAAAAATAGTAGTGAAAGATCCATTGTGAGAAATATATTTGATGCATACCAAGCCATTGGTTCTAAATCATGTACTAAAGATGCTAATGCTACTCGACTTATCCTCAAATCAACCATAATGGGAAAGGAAATGAAAAAATATCATTTAATAAGAAAATAAAGAAATTCATTAAGGATAAGTAGAACAACATTACAGAATGCCTTAGAGAGTAGAAATAAAATTGATTATCCTAACAATAATTCTCTTTGGGAGTTCTCGAGTAGACTCCCACGCAAGGACTAGGTTGTTGTCGATGCACTAAGAACATTAATTAAACTTTTTTAGCATGACAATACAAGGGTTTCACCCAACCAAAGAGATGTTGTTAGAAGACAAATTGGATTTAGAAATTGTGAGCCACATCCAAAAGAAAATTTAGATATGACTCAAACATAATTTTATGAAAGGTTTCTTCAAAGCTTTCCTCAAATTAAAATTAGTCAAAGATATTTTGAGATGAAAAAACCATTTTATGTTAAGATTAATCATGCATGCACTACATGTTGTTGTAGGGTCCATGTTGAATTTTCCATGCATTAAGATATTTATCGTCATGTATATGTTGTACTTTGTACACTAATGATGTTTTGTAAGAATGTGGTCTAAAAGCACCTCCTAAGTCACTGAGAGAATTTATTTTAAGTGTACTATGTAAATGAGATGATTGGTGCATTTTTTATAAGATGATGTGTTTGAAAGGTTTTCATCCTACATGTAGTGGTTTCCAACAGTTGTATAGATGCCTACATCTAGATAGAACACATAAAATTGGTCAGAAACTAGTTTCTATTGGAAAATACAAGTCTGCCACATATGGTGTTAAAGATGGAAAATAATTAAAGAGGCGAGTTAGTGAAAAAGGATATATGCATAGCTGATTTTATGAAGATTTTTCAAGAGAAACTAGTTTATGAGTACATATGTCATACACATAGAGAAAGGTTGTTAGATGAAAAATTCAAGTTGTGTAAGGACACTTTCCCCCTCAATACCATTATCTTTGTCATTGATTTTGCTGAGAATTATACACTAAAACCTCAAAATGAAGTGCAACCTATGTATTACCACTCTACACAAGTTACAATTTTTGTACACATAGAATTCATGCATGCACATGATAGCATAATTAGTTAGGATAGAAAGGCTATAAGAGAGTATCACTTCTATATCAGTGATGATCATACTCATTCATCTGAGTTTGTGCAAGGATGCTTTACAATTTTCTATGACAGTTTAAGGGAAAGAGATATAAGATACAACCAACAAATAATATGGTCGGACAATTGCACCTCACAATTCAAGAATGAAAGTGTTGGGATATATAGTATATATGTGCTAACATTGATGTCAACATATTACATTTGTTTGGACAATGTTTCTAGTGTGCGTAGTAAAGTTTTGTGGTTGGTTAGAGAGTTGTACTAAGTATAAGGTGTTGCGATGTTACATAGATGTTGTGGAATGCCTATAATTAATCTTGGTTAAGTTATAGAGGTTCATTGTATGTTTGAAGTGAATTATAGATGAGTTATCAGAGACATTTTTTGGTGTTTTGGCAAAGATAGTGTTGTTGTATTTTGATCGGCATGGCTAGGTTTTGTTGTATCCTTGGTTGCTAACCTAGTGGAGTGTTTTGGCCATGGATGTGTGTCCTCATCTTGAGTGGTTCACGATTTAGTTACTAGCAAGATATTTTTCTTTAATCATAGAGGTTGTTGTTCAATGTTCTTGGTGAACACTATAGAGATGCTCATGAATTCTGAGAAAGATTTTTTTGTTGCTCTTGTGATATTTCATGTTGCTTGTTGGCATTTATAGACCATGTCCTATTGTTGTTGTTGGATTTTTTTGAGTTATGTGATTGAATTTGGTGATTTTCTTGTAACGTGTTAGTGTTCTCTATTTTTCTTGGCTGACCTTATGAGACAACACGTTGCAAAGATTTGTGACATGATCTATGGATTGTGGCATGTTCAAGGATGTTCATTTGGGTCCTAGCTATGTCTTGGATCTCATTGAGGATTGTGTATTACTCTTGGTAAAGTTTTGTAATTAGGTCCCTTTCTGACCTTGTTGTAATATAATGGTGAAAGGTATATAAGAATGAATTCATTTGTGATTGCAATGAGATGGATGGAGAATGGTATGAGAGACTATGATGCTAGATATTAGTGAATGTGTGAAGAGGTATGAGTGGAATCTAAAGAGTATCATAATAGCGTTGTACTTCATTGGAATTGTATTGGCATATCTAAGATGCTATTTGTTAATTCATGATTTAGTGGATTGTTTTCCATAGTAGATTGTAGTCCACTTTGGGTTGTTGCCCTTATTGTAATCTCAGGGTCATTGCCTTTTTTTTAATTGAGCAATTTTCTCTAGGAAGTGTGCATGAATGCATGTGCATTACCTTTGTACCTTTAATATGGTTCTTGTTCTAGTACAATATCTCATGGGTTTGATCCCCACCATGGTTTTTCCCCTAATAGGGTTTCCACGACAAAAATTATGGTGTTATGTGTTGTAGTGTTTTTTTCCTATGCTCTATTTCTTATCTTTTAGTTCCAAATATTGAAGTTCTTAATTTTAGTAAAGGGTTAAATTTTTGGACATGAATGATTCACCCCCCTCTCTTTTGTGTGATATGCATTATTCATAATAATTGGTATCATATCTTGGTCCTCTTTTGTGAGCTTAACCGCTTGAGGAGATATATGATGGTAGCTTTTAAGGACACTCTAAGATTTGATGGAACTAATTAATCCTTATGGAAGAGAAGAATTATTACACATTTGATATGCATTGGAGAAGAATATTGAGATGTTACAAAGAAAGACTACAAGCCTCTTGCAGATTTGTCACTTGCCACTATTGATGAGAAGACATATTTCAAATGTAACATGAGATCCAAGGAAGCTTTACTAAGTGCCTTATCAGATGCCAAATATACAAATGTCATGGAGTTGGAGACTACACATGAGGTATGGACAATAATTGAAGAATTACATGAAAGATAACCTTGTGTAAAGAAATAAAAGTTACAAAGTCTAAAAGGGAAGCTGCAATCTTTGAGGATGAGTGAAGATGAAAAAATTCAAGCTTATGTTTAGAAAGTGACCAAACTTATTTGTGGAATCAGTGTAGTACCTCCATATTTTGCTTTCAGTTTTTCAGATGCCATACTCTTTTAGGCCACATTGTTGTGTGCAGATTTTATTATTTTAGTGACTGTTGATGATCTGGATTATGCTTTGATTATGTCATGTTTGGATATTGATATAATATGTTGAGATGTTTCATATTTTAGTTGGTTTATGATGTACTTACCCCATACTAGCATGTGTATGGTGTTCATATGTATGTATCTATTTTATGTGTTTGTATGGTAGAGGATGGAGGTGTAGTTACTCGCTTTGTTGAGATCCACACGACTAACTGTACCCTACCATTGTTTGCCATATGTTGTATGTACATGCTTTGATTTGTGATGATAGGTTTATAGGTACAGGGCATTGTCTTCCCTGAATTGGCAGGAGTGAGCGTGCCCAAAAATATACTTGTCTCAATGGTAAAGAGGGGAGGTAACAGATGGACCCAAAAACCCTAAATCTAAGCCCAATTATCCTAATTATTGGATAAGTATCCATTGACCACCTTACCCAAATTTGTCAAGTGATAAAGTTCGTGGACTCCATCTCTGTGTTGGTATGTTTATTTGATGGTACTTATTTATTGTTGTTTGTATGTGTGATTTTCTATAGTTATAAATTTAATATTATATTGGAAAATATTAAGTTTATTTCCTATTTTATTTTATGATCGTTAATTAATTAAAAATCAAATATTAAGATATTTGATATTAATTAATTAATTTTGTGAAATTTATTTGAAATTGTCCTACAGTTATTAAATTAATATTTATAGCATGATTTAATGATGTTAGGAATTTTAAATTATTTAATAAAAGCTTTTATTATTAACATGTGCTTTATTTACTATGAAAGTGATTGGTTTGGGAAAAGTGACAACTTGTCTTTAGGAGACTAAGTTGTGTTATGCATAATTAAATTAATTGGTATTTTCTCTCAACAAAAGAGAGAGAGTTGGATTAGAAGTTCTATGTGTGAGTCATCTAGGGTTTGCTTAATTGTTGGAGTTGAACCCCTAATAGGGGGATTTGGCATTCATTTTTGGTTAATCAGTTTTTGTGAGAGCAATTTTGGAGAGAGCTTTTGGGAGTTTTATGCGTTCTTTGTGTTCTTGAGTTTTTGGAGATTGTGCATGCTTTCTGGGTGAAGATTGCTTGCTTTGGATTTGGGAATTTCTTGCATTGTGACTCAGAGCCTGCAGGTTGAGCTTTTCTGTTGACAGTTCTGGAATTGTATTCATCTCACAGGCATTCTATCTCAGTATCTAGCATTGGATTGAGGTAGTGTTTGATTTAATCTTCTTGTAATTTCATTTATAAAATTTTCATTATATAGATGTGCTTGGTTTGATTTGAGGATGTAGATCTGTTTTCAATTATGCTTCATTATGGGTATTAGGAAACCCTTTGAATTATGTCTTTTATTATATTTTGTGACTTGGCATAGTAGTGTTATGCTGCTGAAATTTTGGAAAAAAAATTCATCCTAGGGCACCTAGAAAATGAAAAATTAAAATTTCTATAGTTAGTTCTATAGTATGAATGATTTAATTAATTGGGTTGTGAACAAAAAATCAATTTGGGTGAAATTTCCTCAATCTGAAAAAAATATCACTTTCTCTGTGTAAAATATTAAGTCAGAAAAATATTCCAGAAAAGACAAAACAATTAGTGCCATTTATTCTAATTGGTTGAGGTTATTATCAAAATTGTTAAGAGGAAGAAAACCGATTAGAGGAAAAGCAAAGAAATTTCATGAATTCTTTAAAAAAAAGGGTTTATTTCTATTTCTGGAAAATAAGAGTCACAGTCTTTTATTTTCATTTTTGAAAATAAACAGACCTATCAAATCATAAAACTTTAACATATGTGTTAATTTTTCATTTATACAAAAAAAAAAATATTATACCCTTTTTGCTAATTTCGAAATTGTGATGTGTGTGGGAAAAAGAAATTATATTATTAAAAAAAAATTGAAAGTGTTTTAACCAAATAAAAAAAAAACATTTAAAAAAAAATATTATAAAAGTTTTTGAGGGAGGGCACGGGTTTTAACCCTGTACTTCTCCCTGTTTTCTCGGTAGCCATGGCCGCCTGCCGGTGGTACCATGGTACCGTCGACAGAGCCTGGCTCTACCGACGACATAGTGTTGCCGTGTGGTGGGGACAAACCTGCCAGTGGGCGCGGGTACCCACAGTGGGCCCCCCCACATCGATTTTTATGCAAAGTTTTAATTTATGTAAATTTTTATAATTTTGCTAAAAGTTAATTTTTATTTATAATTTGTTTTTATTTAATAATTTTTATTTATAAATTTTATTAGTAATCATTATTTATAATTTTATTAATAATTTTTACTTGTAATTTTTATTAATAATTTTTATTTATAATTTTTATTAATGAATAAATTTTTATTTATATTAGTAATTTTAATTACTAGTTGTTTTTGTGCATTAATTTTTGGATGATGGTTGCTATTACGGATATACTGGAATTGTTTTGTTGTAGTATTTAACAATTTTATTAATAATTATTATTTTAATGATAATTTTTATTAGTAAATTTACTTAAGAACTTGAATTTTCACTTTATGGTTGTCATTTAATTTTAGTAATAATTGTTATTGTTTAAGTATGAAATGGTCACTTAACACCTAGATATAACTTACAAGATGCCTTAATATACTATAGATGTGATTTCAGTTGTAAGTGCAATTGGATTTAATTAATACTGAAATATATATATGTATTGTTGTGTATCTCTACATGCATCATTTATACCGAAATTGGCTATTTTCTACAATATAGTTTTATCTTTCCTAGATGTTGGGTTTGTCAATGTTATGGGAACTAGATGACCTAGGAGAGACAGAGGGTTGGGAATTATTTGTTATTCATGCTGTTTATCATGTTTGGCGTGAGTGTGATTTGTTTATGTTCCAGATGACCTTATAGGCTCTTGTTGTATTATGTGAATTCAGTGATTATGTGTATGTAGTCAATCTTGGTTTCTGTGATGATTCTGGATGTGTGACTATCTGCTTTTTTTGAGTTTTGATCTAGGAGAGATCTATGAGCCTAGGGTAGTTTACCTAGATATGTGTTAGGAAGTGGCTTGCAATAAGCACCGGGGCCCACAAGTGGCTACCAGGATCACTTATTGTAAGTTATTATAATCAAGTGATAACCTAAAATAACATTGAGAGATATTAAAATGAACCTAATAAGATAGTTTCCTCTCCCATGCTTGAGTGCTAGAATAGACTGAGATGAGGATGAGATGATGCTTGCTGCCTATTGAGGTGTGTGTTCTGGCATAGTTAGTGGCTTTGTCAGTACGAGAAGTCATTGATTCTATGTATGGTCACTTGAGTGATGGGATCCAAAGAGATTACCAAGATGAGACTCGAGGGTTAGACGTACATGATGACACCTTCCTACACATAGTCTAGTTATCCTACATGTGTCAATTGCCTCTGGAATAGTGAGTCATACCTTTCACTACTTTGGTTGACCTTGAGTTAGTAAGCTATCAGGATTCCTTTCCTAGTGGTATTTCTTGATTTGACTTGATTATCCATTTGGGGTCTAATGTTATCTCCTCAGCACGGTGGTTGTAGACCTTTGTTGTTCTACACAGATGGGTGGTAGTGATTCTTTACCATTCGAGATTCGACGTCCTAGTGTCGGTGCTTGATGGTGTCTTGCAGTTGGATTCCTTATGTTACTTCATCTTTGATGTTCTTTATTTATGTATTTTTTAATTGTAAATCTTGTATTAGAGTATCGCATGTGATACCTAATCTGGATATTATAATTTAGTTGTTAGAGTGATTACTACATACCCTGTGACATGTGCAGTGGATGTATGTTTATTAGGATTTATGATTATTCATGAGATGTAATCATTTTGTTGTAATTGTTGTATTTAATTTATGGAATCATTTGTTGATGTTATTTAATGAGTTATGTTAGAAAGTAATACTACATCATGGGACCCATTAGTTTTGTAACCTATGTATGCGATGTGTGTTATGTGAGATAATGGTTAATGCATTCATGTGATTGTATATCTTAATTGTTAACTTTAGAAAAAAAAATTATTCACCAAACTTAGTATCATGCTCTAGGTTAGTTTCTTTTGGGTTCCTTGGTGGGGTGTTACAATCAGAGGTGCTAGTGGTGTAATAGAATAGGATGAGATCTTTCTAAGATTATGAGATCCTTGCCTCCTTCCTGTGACAAAAGAGTTGTTGCAACTAAAGAGATTAGGATAGTTACTAAGGTAACTAGATATTCATTGGTTGTTAAGTTATCTTCTTATCAAATGGCTAGACTTCATGATAATCTTCCTAAGGATTAATCTGCATTTAAAGATACTACTTCTAAAGATAAGTTTAATTATGGTTCTAGAGAGGGTTCTTCAAGTTCATCTAAATTTGGATCTAGATATGCTAAGGATTGGGAAGAGATTTAAGAAGAATAAATAAAGTTGGAAGATCTAGAATCCCTGATTGCAAAAAGAGTTCCTAAAGGTTCATGTAAGTATGAAGGAAAGTTACCCTTGAAATGATTTCCATGTAATAAGATTGGTTATTTTTCTTCTAGATGTCTTGAGAGAGTACCTAAGCATAAGCTTCCAAATTTTCACCCTAAGTTGTTAATATGATTTAGAACAACAGAGAGGGGGGGGGGGGGGGTGAATCAGTTGTTTTCAGGTCCTGATGTATAAAATAATCTAAAAAACTTATCCTTAAATCAGATCCAAAACCAGAACAAACTCGGTCATCACTGATTCAATAATAGAAACATCTAACAATGCAGTCCACTATGCAGCTGTAACTTAACTTGTAAAACATAGTAATGTTCAAACCAAAATATTCACACAAGTATAAACACCTAGATTTATAGTGGAAACCTAATTTGGGAAAAACCACTTTGTAACACTCAATAAGATATAGTACTTTCCTAAGTAGCAACAGTCTTACCAATTAAGGTTTGACATCAATGACAATACAACAATTGTTTCAATTGCAGTTTCCAACAATCTCCCTCTTTGGCATTGATGGAAACACCAAATGATATCACTTGAATAACACAAGGATTACCAACCAATCCAAAACTTATCTGTCCATCAGAGATTTATTTTATAATATCCTTAGCTTCATTCTAATTCAAAATCCTATAAGCGTCACTTCTGTGACTGTCAGAAGTATTCAGATCTCCCTCTATCCTGATCCTTCATTTTAGTTCACCATCCTTATCTTCAGTTTCTTCAGTTCATCTCCCTCTTTCCTTTCAGTTCCATCAGCTCATCAACTCTTATTATTTTAGTATCATGTGTTATCATATCTCAATCATGTGTTATCATATCAGTTTCTTCTCCCTCTTTGACAAAAATGCCAAAGAAGCAACTAAAACATACATCCATCAGATGTAGATAATATCTGTGCAGCTCAGTGTTTCTCCCTCTATCATCTTGCTTATGACTAATTCCTTGTCTTTGCTTCTCTTCACAACTCTAGGCCAGCCCTAAAGTGTGACAATCTTCTGCATCAATTTGTCAAATGTTCTGCTGTAGCATAGTTGATGCAGTGCTCCTAGCTTGTCTAGGCAGCCTCAGTTAGGGGAAGAACCCCTAATTGACTTCTCAAATACTCATGAGCTTCTCTGGGTAAAGCTTCAGTGAATATGTCTGCTAATTGTTCTTTTGTATTCACATATTCCATTTGGACTTCTTTGTCTTGTACTAATTCTCTCAAGTAGTGATACTTGATTGCAATGTGTTTGGTCTTAGTGTGCATCGCTGGATTCTTAGAAATATTGATAGCACTTTTGTTGTCATAGAAAATAACAAGTTTAGTGATTTCTTCTTTCATGCCTATCAACAATTGTTTTATCCATACCAAGTTTGAATAGTTCACTATAGCAGCAACATACTCGGCCTCGGGAGTAGTTTGGGAAATGCAATTTTGTTTCTTTCTTGTCCAGGAGACTAATCTCTATCCAAGAAAGAAAGCTCCACCACTTGTACTCTTTTTGTCATCTACATTTCCTACCCAATCAACATCTATATAAACTTGGAGTTCAAATTTGTCATCCTTCTTATAATATTGACCATAGTTAGTAGTTCCTTTCAAGTATCTCATAATTCTTTTCACGGCCATCATATGTGTTTCCTTAGGATTGGAAGAGAATCTTGCCACAATCCCAATAGCTAATGCAATATCTGGTCTTCTATGTACAACATACTGCAATTTTCCAATCATGGATCTGTACAGAGTCTGATTCACTTCTGCAGCATCATCATTATTAGATAACTTTTGTCCATTAACCATGGGAGTTCCCACTAGTTTAGCATCTTCCATCCCAAAATTTTTTAGTATTTCATTAACATACTTAGACTATGTAATGAAAATTCCATTCTTCCTTTGATATACTTGTAAACCAACAAAGAATTTGATCTCACCAAACATACTCATTTCAAATTCAATTTGCATTTCATTTGAGAAACTTTTACATAATGCATCTTGTCCACAGAATGGTATAGCAGAAAGGAGAAATAGATCTATCTTGGATTGTGCAAGGACATTAATGATTGAAAAGAATGTGGAACAAAAATATTGGAAAGAAGCTATAAGCATTGTTGTCTACACTCTTAACTAGGTACAAATCAAGAAAGGTACAAATCTGACACCTTATGAACTATGGCATGGGCATGCACCGAATGTTAAATACTTTAGAATCTTTGGAAGTAAGTGCTATATATTAAAAGACACTAGGAATGGAAAGTTTGATGCTAAGAGTGATGAAGGCATATTCCTAGGGTACTCCACAAAAAGTAAAGCTTATAAGTGTTTGAACTCTAACACTAACAAAATTGTGGAAAGTATGAATGTCAAAATTGATGAGTATGTAGAAAGAAATGAACCTGACAGTAAAAGAGAACTGGAAGATTATAGATCTTTTGTGTACATTGAAGAAGAAGAAGAGGCAAGTAACAAACTTGCACCTAATGTTGAGTCTCAGGTAAGCAATGCTGAGCGATAGATAGTAGCTTCTGAGCATCAGGAAAATAGTGCCGAGAGAAAACAAGAACATGTCGAGCTACAAGAAAATGTTGTTGAGTATCAGGAAGAGGTTGCCGAGCATTCTGAAGTTGAATCTGACAATCTTATTGAGGAACATGATGAAATAGAGGAGAGAACAGCTGAACCTATTTTGGCAAAATATGTAAGAAGACATCATAAGCCTAAACAAATAATTGGAGACAAAAATATTGGAACTCTGATACCAATTGTTAATATGATTTAGAACAACAGAGAGGGGGGGATGAATTAGTTGTTCTCAGGTCCTGATGTATAAAACAATCTTAAAAACTTATCCTTAAATCAGATCCAAAACCAAAACAAACTCGATCATCACTGATTCAATAATAGAAACATCTAACAATGCAGTCCACTACCCAGTTGTAACTTAACTTGTAAAACATAGTAATGTTCAAACCAAAACATTCACACAAGTATAAACACCTGGATTTATAGTGGAAACCCAATTTGGGAAAAACCACTTTGTAACACTCAAAAAGATATAGTACTTTCCTAAGTAGCAACAATCTTACCAATTAAGGTTTGACATCAATGACAATACAACAATTGTTTCAATTGTAGTTTCCAACATAAGTATCATAGGAACTGTTATTATGCTAGTGAATGTATAACTAATGAAAAATATGAGAAGAGTGAAGGTAAGATTGGTCTTTATTGATATTAAAAATGAAAATCCTACATTTTTGAATGAGGAGAACCCCTAGCATCACATATTGAGGTAAAAGATGAAAGGGTAATAGATAGTGGATGTTCACATCACATGACTGGGGATAAGAACAAGTTTGTGAAGTTGGAGAGGTATGATTATGGTGTTATCAAATTTAGTGAGAATAATCCTTGTTTCATCAAAGGAAGAGGATCAATCACACTTGATGGTAAGAATAGTATTGATGATGTCTTATATGTTGAATGTCTGAAGCATAATATTTTGAGTGTTGGACATCTTGTTGGTAAAGGATACTTGTTGGAATTCAAGGATGAAAAGTGCATAATCAAAGGAAGCTCTGGAAATGAGATTGCATTAGGAAAAAAGACAATAGGTCATATTTTTCATTTAAACAGTACTGAGGATAAATGTCTAATTTCTAGAATTGATGACACCTGGTTGTGGCATAAGAGTTTCTATCATGTAAAATTTGACAAAATTGTGAAGTTTAGTTCTTCTAATGTTGTAAGATATTCAAGCCTAAGTTATTGAAGCCTACTAATGTGACGTGCAATGAATATCAATTGGGAAAGCTAATGAAATCTACCTTTAAGAGAAAGACCTATTCTTCTAGTAGACTATTGGATTTGGTGCATACAAATTTATGTGGTCCTACCAGGAATAGGAGCTAATATGGAGATAAGTATTTCATTTTGTTCATTGATGATTATTCTAGGATGATGTGGGTTACATTTTTGAAATAAAAATATGAGGAATTTGACAAGTTCAAGATATTTAGAGATATGGTTGATATTGAGACAGGATTGAAGATGAAATTTTTAAGATCAGACAAAGGAGGATAATTTACATCAAGAGAATTTAATTCATACTAAGAAGAGCATGGAATAAAGAGGAAGATGTCTACTCCTCGAACCCATCAACAAAATGGGATTTTAGAGAAAAGGAACAAAATAATTCTTGACACAACAAGAACCATGATGCTGGAAGGAAAAGATCCACATATGTATTAGAGAGAAGTCATGAGCACTACAATTTACACTTTGAACTAAGTTCAGATCAAGCATGGAACTCGTAAGACACCTTATGAACTTTGGTATTGTCATACTCCTACTATGAAATATTTTAGAATCTTTGGAAGTAAATGCTACATTAAGAGAGATGAAGCTTTAGAGAAATTTGATCCTAGATGTGATGAGGGAATATTTCTTGGATATTCTACAAAGAGTAAGGCATACAAATTCTATAACAATAGATTAAAGAAAATTATTGAAAGTGATAATGTCAAAGTTGATAAAAGTCAACAGAAATAGGATAAATCTTGTAATTATGAATCATATGATGAAGAAGATAATTATATTGTGCCCATATAGAATCATAATCAAAATTAGAATGGATTGGTTAAATAGGTTGAAGAGGTTGTAGTTGATGATAATGAAGTGGAACACAAGAGTATACTACAAAAGAAATTTTGAAGACTCCAAGGTATGTAAAGATAAATAATTCAGAGAATTAGACCATTGGAGATAAGAGTAAAGGTGTTATGACAAGATGAAGATATGCTAGAGATAGGGATGAAGTTTGTTTGACATCACAAGTTGAACCTAGTAATGTTGATGAATCTTGAAAAGATGAAGATTGGATTAAAGCTATGAAGGAAGAATTGTAACAAATTGAAAAGAATAAGACATGGACTTTGGTTCCTAGACCTAAAGATAAGAATGTGATTGGAACTAAATGGGTATTCATAAATAAATTGAATGAAGATGGTGAAGTAATGATAAATTTTTTTTGACTTGTTTGCAAAGGATATTCACAAGTGGAAGGTATTGATTTCAAGGAGACATTTTCCCTAGTTACTAGGATTGAAGCAGTTAGGATGTTTCTTGCATATGCTACTTACACAAATTTCAAGGTATATCAGATTGATTTTAATTCAACATTCTTGAATGGAGAATTGGAAGAGGAAGTTTATGTTGAGAAACCTGATGGTTTTCCTTTGATTGATTAGAGTGACAAGGTTTTCTGATTGAAGAAAGCCTTGTATGGATTGAAACAACCATTGAGAGCCTGGTATGCAAGGTTAGATAAGTACTTGTTGACTATTGGATTTAGTAAAGGTACTATAGATAGTAACTTATACTTCAAAGTTAACAACGATAACCTTTTGATTGTTTAAGAATTTTGGATGATATCATTTTTGGTGGAGATGACAAGATGAGCAGAGAATGAGCAGGTGAAATGTAGAAAGAGTTTGAGATGTCAATGATAGGTGAGATGAAACTCTTTTTTTAAGTACAAATCACATAATCCAATACAAGGATTTTCATATCACAATCAAAGTATGTGAAGAAACTATTGAAGAAATTTGGGATGGAAGATTCTAAACCTATTGGAACTTCTATGGTTACTATTTGTAAGATCAAAAATCATGATGATTCACTTGATATCAATTAGACCAGGTATAGATTGATGGATTGATGTAATTTAATTAGACCTGACCTAACATAACAAATGCAATGTGTATAGTTGCCAAATTTTAGTCTAAACCAAAGGAACATTTTGTACAACTTCTTCTCAGTTTTTTATTAAGGTAGAGAGTTCTACCTGTTTGACTGCAATGTCAGTAGAGACCTTGTTCAATATCTTCATCTCAAACTTCCTTTCAGACCACTGTAACAGCTTATCATTTGCCTCACTTTTGTCACCATTAACCTTGTTGACAATATGTACAAGTTGTTCTAAAATAGGTGCAGTTTCATTGACATCATCCATCTCAAAAGAATCAATGAAAATACCTTTTATCTAATGTAATACCTACTTTTGTTGATGTTCTCTTCTTAATTCTTCCCATTTACTCTTTTTCTTTAGTAGATCCTGCAAGATTTGCATCTGTTCGTAGGTCAAGTTATCAGTGTCCACTTAGGAATCACTATAAATTCTTCAAGTATCACTTGTGTGGTAGGAGATTTCTCCTTCTTCTTTTGTGTCTTCTTCCTAGGTGTGTTTCCACTTGGCATCTGTATGAGAGCTTTGATTGCCTCTTGTTCCTTAGGCTCTTGTGTTTCCTATTCTTTCTCTTTCTCACTCTTTTCCTTTTTAGTGCCTTCCACATGAGGACTTATCACAACTAGTGCAGATTGATGTACATTCTCTTTTAGAGTCTCCTCAGCAAGTGTAATCTATGGTGTGATTCTTGACTTGTCTTGTTTCTCAGCACTCACACTTGGTGAGGCTAGTAGATCAACTATGACTATTTGTGGACTTTCTTGTGTAGTTTCAATAGTTGAAGTACTCTCAATCCATGGATAATCTTGCACTTGAATTAATACTAGATTGGCGCTTGGTAGAAACATATCTAATATTGTTTCAACTTGTGTTTATTTCTGTATGTATTCCTCAGTCAATACATTTGTCTTCATTGGAGTATCCTCAGTGATATGAAAAATTATGATCACATCCTGTGACTCACTTGTTTCATCCTTCTTTTTTGCTTCCTTCTCCTCATTCAGTGGCTCGACAATGTCCTTATCTAATTCTACTCCGCTAGATGTTCCTGCACTTGGTTGTACACTCTTGTCAACTATAAGACCAAAAATGATTTTCCATAATCTTGTGCTCTATTGCACAATCTCTTCCACCTTTTGTTGTAATATGGAATATACTCAGAGCTTGGGTAAAAATTGGTTTCTATACTTCTCCATTTATTGTTTGATGTATTCAGGGGATATGTCAGGCATGACTTGAGAAAGTGTGCTCTCCCTTATTTTCTTCCTGGTCATCAAAGAATATTCCTATTTCTGAGCTATCCTCTTATATAGTTCATCAGGAATATGGTTCCCCAACTATAATGGTGTCATCTTGAATGTACAGAGAATCTCAAGCATAGCTTTCTCTACTCTCTCTTTATCTTCTATGCTCATTTTTTCAAATTTAATTTTCTTAAAGCTAGCTAATCTAGTAGTGCTCTTAATATTGTGGCATATATCATCTGTAGTTAATTGCTTCCTATGAGGTAATGCCTTCTTCTTGATATCCTTGTCAGATTTTGTTTCCTCATCATCTTTTTCCAAAATAAACTTTCTTCTTGGTTTCTTCCTTATATTTCTTGGCACAACCTTAGCCTGAACTTGTTTTCTCTTCCTTGATGTAGGGGTCTTCTTTTGTGTCTTGGCAGCCGGAACTGTAGAAGCTACCCTAGTTCTAGGCATAAGTACTAGGGAGGGAGTGGGCTTAGGTTTTTGTATTTGTTTCTTAATAGGCTCGACAACTGATACCTTTTTTCCTTTCTTAATAGCCACAGTCCCCTCCTCTTCACTTTCTTCTAACTTGCTAGACTTGTCTTTGCCTAATCCTTGAGTCAATGCAAGAGGTGCATCTTCCTCTTCTCCTTCTCCTAGCATCGTTTCTAGGTTTTTCACTATCTTATTTCTTTTCCTCTCTATGGTTTCAGATTTTAATCCCATGGTTACCTTGGATTTTTTTTCCTCATATGTCCCAAAAGACTTAGTCTTTCTATCTATTTCTTCAGCTAATAGAGTTTTTATTGCTGCTATTGTTTCATCTTTGTTAACTTCATAAGGTAATGACCTTAGCCATGATACCATCGGTTCAAAAACTTGTGCATATGTGAAGTCAGTATCAACTAGGAAACATATGTCATTATAATATTTCTCCACTAGTGATACTGGGATCCTACTTCTTTTCCTCATTTTCTCCTTAAATTCTAGAAAATTTTTATGCATTACACTCTCAAAATTCTCACACATCTAATCAATAAATTCACTAATTTTTAATGTGATAGGTCGGTTCTTATCCCATGCAACATCCCCAACAGTAGGAAAACTATTCTGCACATAGAAAAATAGATAGATGACCAAAGAACTAAACTTACACATTGAGTTCTTTGATTTCCTGATGGATGTGAGGTTCTTGGCAAGCTATGTCAGTTGTAGCTCAACAAGGTCATATGTATGATCCTTCTTTACCATCTTCCAAGCTTGGTCTATTGCTATGTATGGAACACTGTCTAGCCTAGTGGATTGATAAAACTTATGTGCTATCACCCTCACTGCAAAATCAATCTCTGGATTTGTGATTGTTGAAATCATCATTCCTCATTTTTTCCACATCTCCTGGGTGTTGGCTTGAATATCCTCCTTACTTTGACATCTCATAGTCTTCTTTCCTATAAGGCTAAGGTAACTAGTCACTTGGTGTATCATTTCCTTAGTGATCTTAACTGGTCTATCCTCCAACCAAATTTTCATGTCATCTACTTGGCTCAGTACAATCTTGATCCATTCAACTTTGAAATTCTATGGGAAGTCAAGGGCATGCACAAACCCTCTCTCAGAAACCTTTTGGTGTTCTGGCTTCAACACCCCATTGCTACACAATTTATCATAGGCTTCTCTCAACTCGTAGTCTCTAATCTCTCCAATCTTACACATATAAAATGCACGCACATCATTTATCATTAAAAACTTAGGAGGGATTGATGATAGGGCACTTGTAATATTTCTCATAATTGCACTCTTAGGAATGACCTAGAATTTATGTGGCTTACACACATCATTCCTCAGAAGTTGTACATTGAATACTTCCTTCACTTGTTCTTAACTATAGAAGATGATGAAGATGCCATATCTTCAAATTCTAGGGTTCAATTATAGAAATAGATAACTTGGTAAATACCTTGCACAAATAGTCCTCAGATGTTTGTCAATGGCTCACTGTGAATGATCTTTGCAAATCACACTTAGCACAAAATCTCTTGATAATCACTCTGGAATCACTCTTGAAAGTTCTCAAATCACTAGTAAAATGAAAATAAATGGTAACTTCCTACTTTATAGACTTCAAACGGTTAGATTAGGGCTTCATTAATGATCCATACACTTTCTAGGTAAGATATAGCTATCTTGGCAATCTCATGTTAACTCAGTTAACATAAGCTTGGTCGATACTACCATTCAACTTGGTACATATCACATCTCGACTACCACAAGATCTCAGCATACACTAGTGACTCGGTCACTATGGGCTAAAATAATGATGCTCGACATCAAATATAAAATGTAGCTCCTTACTCAAATCTATCAGAATAAATCTAAATCTATGCAGATATGGACTTTATCTTATCAAAATATTAGGAACTGATGTGAAATAAAGTATTATAAAATTTAGTTCCTCACATACCGGCTTTTCTTAGTTTGACATAGTGTGATCACCTGATCCATTAGATTGGGTGACCTCAGGTTCACTAGCTCCACTATTGCTTGCTTCTTCTTTCTTCTTCCATGTCTTGTTCATCTATTTTCTCATCTGATCAACAATTTCTTCATTCTTGACTTGTTCATTTCTCAGTATATGTTCTCTGTAGTCTTTCTTTAAGTGACCAATCTTATTGTGTTTGTAACAAACTCAACTTCCACTCATCCAACTCTTGGATTTTCCTTTGAAATGTGTCTTCAAAAAGTTTTCTCCAATGTGACCATATTTACCATAATAATGATAACTATACCATGTATTATAGTCCTAATTGTATGTGTTACCTTTCCTAGGTACTTTGGTCTGTTAATTGGATGTCCACTTAGCTTTGGATCTATACTCATGTGCTCTATGTCCTTATTTATGACTATTGAAATGATGTCCTTGAAATCTAAGTTAGGTAGGTGGATTACTGACCTTTGTCCTGCATTCATGTGCCTAATGTCCATGTTTCTTATAGTTAAAACAATATCCATTAAACTTTGGTTTAGGATTAGACTTACCATGTTTGCTTCTACATATGTTAGCTGTGTGTCCTAGCTTTCCATAGTGATGGCATGAAGGTTTGTTGTTCTTTGGCTATATAGTCCTCTATTCTCCACTCTTTGATGATTCTCCTTCCTCAGTGGATGAAAGGTGCTCATCATGTCCAAGTCTAGATGTATCACTAGATCTTCTAGGTGACCTTAATAGTTCTTCAAAGTATCTCACAACTTCATTACACTTTTTCATCCTTTCATTGAGTTCTTTTTCAGATCTTAGTTCATTCTTCAGTTGACTATTTTCTGATCTCAGATTTTTGATTTCCACATCTTTTCTGCCCAACTCTTGATTAGCAAGTAGCAATTGATTTACCATGTCTAATTGATTGTTTGTCAAACTTTGCATGTCACATGTCCTTTCATCAAGTCTCATAGATATCCACCTTTTATCTTCCTTAACCATTGTCTTATCTTCTTTAGCTTTCTTTTTCCATTCAACAACTTGACAGAGTCTTACTGATTGTATTTCTTGTTCTCTTTTCAAATTTATGATGTCCTCATTCAATATGTTGTTTTTCTCAAGTAGATCTTATATATCTTTGTCACTTTCACCAGACTTACCACTGTCAAATAGTCCTTTAGTATCCTCTTCTTGATATTGAGTTTCATTTTGTTGTATTGCTAGTTCTCTTCTTCTATTTAAGGATTTCTTTAGTTCACCTCTGGCTGCTTCAAGTTGATGTAATGCAAGCTAAATGTCAATCTTCTGATTCTCTATGATCTTTCCCAACTTATAAACCTCCATCTCAAGATCTTTGAATCACAAGTGATAAGACTTCTTTAAGAGACTTGGCTCTGATACCAATTGTTGGAAATCTATTATGGGAAAGTGATATATTGAGGGGGGGGGGGGGTGGATAAGATATCTACCAATTGTTCTACAATAACATAAACTTACTTGCATAACACAAAACATCAAATTTAATACTGAAAGAGATCTAACATCCTAATCATCATCCATGAAAATGAAACATAACACAATAATTTTGGTTACCTAGAAACCCTTGAAAGGTAAATTTGGGGTGGGCATGACACCCAAAAATCTTCACTACTACAGTATTAAATTTTGCCTATTAGGGATAAAAGTTTGATCATAAAATGATGATCTACCCTATGAGGATCTTCCCTATTAAGAGCTTTAAAACTTATACAATCTACCTTGCAAAAGGATTTTAACTTACAACAAAGTAAGCAATCAGTTAAGATATTTACTTAGGTCTGCTAAAACCACTCTATTAAGAGATTTACCTGATGCTTCAGTTTGTTCTATGTTACTGATAACAAATCTTCTCCTTCCAATATAGATTTGATCTTCTCTATCAAATATATCTCTATTCTTTCCTTCACTGATTTACTCAGTCATTGAACTCTATATCTGATAATCAATATGCTTCTCTATTTTTTATGTATGAGATCTTCTTCATACTCATACTCTTCTTCTACACTCCTTAATACATTTTAGGGTTTAGATCTTATCTTATATAAACAATAGATCAACTCCATGAATTGAGATCTATGATCTAGATTGTCTACTTATGCCGCTTAACCATTACCTAATTCTAACATGGATTACATAGGCATTAATGATTACTGTTACCCAAATTTTCATATGCATTCAAATTTGGCTGAAAACCATACCCAGGCCTTTATTTTTACCACGTCTACCATCCCTGAAATTTTCATGAATTTATTCCATGTTCTCTGGTCTCTGCAAATTTGTTATCTCCCTGGTCTGTAGTTAAAAAATTTCATAAAACTAGCCGTTGGTATTCAAAATCCTAAAAACCCTTTGGCCACGTTATATTTTCATGTTACCTTTTCTTGATCACTTAAGTTCCCAATTTTCACGTGCCTTTATTAATCCTTTAGTCACCAAGTCTCTGATTCCTGGTGGTTAACCCCTAAACACTCAGTGATCCCGCGAGCGGTTACCATTTAGGTTGGTGGTCTTAGTTCAAATGGCCAGGTCAAGATTCTCAATCTGACGATGGTCGCATGATCTCATAGGGTCAGAAGATTCCTTGAGATCTTGCAATGATCATCAATTTCTCCTACCTGTAGAGTTTAACATGTCAGTGGGACCGGTGCCACCTCATCTGATTTGGCAGCTCCTGATTCATCACCGGTGTCCGATTCGGTAGGTTGTCAATGGGGCCGGGCCCTTTCAGTGGTCAGGAGGCTTTGACATCTGCAGAGGATCAATGGTTAGCATATCTTTGCAAGGGTTTGTGTCAGGGCTCGCGATCTTATGACAGTCACCAATCTTGGTTAGTATCAGAACTTCCTTCGGTAGGTCCTTATGTGCTGACTTGCTTGAATTTGGTTGGTCCACGTGGCAATGACTAGATTTGTCGTGGGTCCATTTGTTAGAGGGGTCTTGATCTAAAAGGATCTAATGGTTGGCATAAAAGCATAAGGAATATTCTGGGGCTATAAGATCATGCACCCACCATTAGATCAGTATCTCAAGCAGTGGGTCCGATGTCAGAAGGTTACAACGTGTATTTGAGGGGGCAATGTTTGATTGGTTGTTTGATGTGTGACATGGTAGTTGTCAGTGGGCCCATGGGGTCAAGGCTTTCTAAAGAAGATAAAGCATGATCAGATCTCGTGGTTGTCGTTACACCACAGGCTCAAAGTGCTCGATCGTTATGATGGCGGTATAGTGACAGCTGTCCGATGGTGTTCTCAGGGACGTGGGTCTAGTGACTTGTTAGAGATGCTGATTTTATCATTTTCTATTGGTTGTTGACTACCACAGTGGTGGTTGACATGTCAAGAAGGGTTTTTGATTGTTTTAAAGGGCCCATCTAGGCCGTTCATCTACCAGGAAGGTTATTCATTGACGGTCATGTTTTAAAATATATCTGCTAGCCATTAATATTCAAATTTGAATATCTCTGTGAGGGTTTTGCTAGGGCTTTGCATTCTTTCAGCCACGCATGATGTCGGTTAGCTCAGGAATTGATTTCTTAGGACAGGGATGGTTGAGAAGATGATAAGTAGACAATTTGATCATCGGCACCATGGATTTCACAGGGTACCACGTCTTGTTGAAGCTTTAATGAGCTTGGTGCCACCTTTGTAGGGTTAATCATTTTAAACCCAGGTATCATACCAGGATTGGATTTGAAGCCTTCATGGCTTAGTGGAGTTGCAGGTGGGTAGATGGGTCAAAGTTGTTATGTTTGCAGGTGGAGTTAGTCTAGGATCAACATGTAAAGAGAAAGATCTGATTTGATGACCAGTGTTCTCAGAGATTTTCATGATGATTAATCAGTGTACCTTTAGGGTTTGATATTATTGTGGATATGTAACCCTAGTTAGGTTAAATTTGGCTCTTGCTTGTGTGTAGTTGAGTATGTATATATTGTTTTGGAGCCTTTAGTACAAAAAGAGTTGGACAATTTGTAGAAGAAAATTCATCTTTTCTTAAAGGCCATCTGTGGTATCATTTCTACCCTCTGGCTTATACATTTTTATTTCTCCCATTGATGTTTCAAATATTGCAAAGGCATTTTGTGACAATCCTTCATGTCCCTATGCTTCCTTGTTCGGATTATCTCTTATTGGATCAAAGTATCTGCATGTTTTTAGTGATTAGTTTAGGGTTCCTGATCCCTCTTGCTTTCTGTAATTTTGTGTGTTACTGTGTTTGATTTGATTTAGATGTTCTTGTGGGTATACCTCAACCCCCTTAATAGTCTTGTCTGAATCCTACACTAAGTTGTAGAAGTGAATGTCTGTTTGCAGGTCATAAGTTGTGTCTTATTCTCAGGCCCTCTTATGAAATACTTATGCAAGCCTATTCAGTAAGTTGTGACCTACTAGACCTGAGCTTTTCATTGATTTCATTCCTACATACTGAGATCCAAACCCTAGTTTTGGTGCATCACCTAGTAGGTAGTTTTCTTTCAAGTCATTTCCCTTACAAGCATTCCTTCTATCCCTTTCCCTTCAAAAGTTTACTTCCATGTCTAGAAGCAAATTAGGGTGATTATCCAAGAGGAACCAACCTAGAACCTGGAGGTTTCATCTCAGTTAGCAAAGGTCCTACAACCTTGAGATGATTCCCATGTTATATTGAGTTATCAAGACTAAGAGAGCTTGAGACAAAGGTGCAAACTCAGTGTATAACAATTCTGGCATGCCCGGTGGGACTAGTAAAAGATGAGATTAATGTTCAAAGGTGTTCCTATTGGCTCATCTACAAAGGGATTAAAGAAGTTTAGTACACAAGAAATATCAATACAGGCTTAAGCTCAAGGATTCCCCACCTTGGTGCTAGTGTATAACAATTTTGGCACGCCCGGTGGGACTAGATGTTATTCAAATTCAAAGTTATGCTATCTCTGATATGCAGACTGCATAAAATAGGATTTTAGAAGTCATTTTGCCAAGTATATCTGGTGACTCCACTGATTTCTAAGATCCAGGCTACCTTGTTCAAAGTTTTATGAGAAAGATTGAGACTAGAAGCTCAAAGCCTACTAAATTTTTAGAGTTTCCCTAAAGAAGAAGTCATAAAGGTAGGTCAACTCAAAGGACATCCCCTGCAAGGAGAGTTCAATCTACACCTCTTGATACTTGAGAAAGGAGACCTTTTCCCTTTCATTCCAGAAGAAGAGGTAGATCTCTAACTAGAGATATAGAGGAAGATTCCAATCAAGCAACAAATATAGCTCATATAGTTGTGAATCTTCAGATTCCAACACCTACAATGGAAAGATAGTTTTCTTTTTCTCCATTCAACGAAGGCAACCCATTGGCCTTTGCTCAACATCATGATGTGCCCTTTGTGGCACTTAAGAGTGTACCTGATTTCACAGGTGATGGGCAGACAATTACTTTTGAACACATCAGAGATGTGATCACCATCTATAGCATACACAACATTACTCAAGAGGATGTGGCCACAAAGTTACTACTAGCCTCTTTAAAAGGTAAGGCTCTAGAATGGTTTAGAAATCTAATTGTTGGTTCTATTACTTCATGGGATGAGTTACGGGATGCATTAAGTAAGAATTTCAAGGATAAATTAGATAATTTGTCTCTAGTTGAGTAGTTAACAACTATTAAGAGAGACCCTCAAGAGCAAATGATAGATTATAATAGTAGATTCCTTAAAACACGGAATAGAATCCCAGTCTCTATGAGACCATTAGCTGACCATGCTTTCCTATACTATTTACAAAGTCTAAATGGTCAAATTTCTGTCATGATCCAGTCTATGGGTGGTACTTCTCTACCCCAAGCTTTTGACATAGCTGTCAGGGCTGAAAATTGTTTAATCCAAGCAGGCATGATTGCTAGAAGGCATCCAATGCCCATTTTTCCTAGCCTTCAACCCATTGCACCTACCCAAGTACCCCCATTTACCCCTATTCCCACCATTTTGGCACCCCAAGCTAGTACTAGTGGTCAATAGCTAAGGACTAGTTTCTCTCAAGAGTTACAAGAGATAAAAAATAGCCAACAAAGCAGTCAACAAGAAATGACCAACTTATTGCAGAACTTGACTAAAGAGGTCACAAATCTAAAGAAGCAAGGTCAAGGAATCAGACCACCATTTCAGACATAAGGTCAAGGTCCTAATCAGCAATATCAAAATCAAGGACAACCTTATGAACAAAATAGGCCACCATACCAAGGAGGCTATCAAGGACAAAGACAAAGTTTTAATCAGAGACCATTCCAACCATATAACCCTGCACCTCTAAATTCTACTAACCCAGTGAGGGATATGGTTCCTAGTCAAAACAATATGGCTATGGATAATGAAAGGTGTTTTCCTTGTAATCAACCTCATAATCAGGCTACAATCTCAAATGGATGGATGAACCAAGCTCTAATGGTTCAAAATGCCTTACAAGCTCAATCAAAGGTTTCATCCAGTGGGTTAGTTCCTCACAAGAGAATGAGATTGCTCTCTTTAATTGGGAGAAACCAGACTTCAATGGAGTCAATGATGAGGTTGCTTTTGTTTCTTATACAAGAGCAAAAAGAAGAGCTCAGGACATGGAGAGACTAGATTCTAATGCCAAAGCCACTGCATCTGCATAGCCACTACAGCAAGCTGATCCCATCACACCTAAGGAGGTTCCTGTCATTGCAAGCAAGGAAGGCCAGCATTCCAAAGAGGTAGAGCCCATCATGCCAAAAACATAACAAAGAGTACACACTGTGACACCATTTAATATTGTAGACAACATGAAGAAGGTGAATGTCACCATGTCCATGTGGGACTCTTTGGCTCTTCCAGGACAACCTAAAATTTTGAAGAAGGCCATGTCAGAAGTAACAACTCCTCAACCTGCAAAAGAAGCTACAAAGCTAGTGTTGGTTAACACTGATCAAGAGAAGGAGGCTCCAAGTAGAAACTCCAAAGGCAATGCCACACAAGGTAGGAACTCAAAGCCACCTCCCTTTTATGTATCTTTAATCATTGGAAAATCTTTAGTGCATAATTTTATGGTAGATAGTGGAGCTACTAGCATTGTAATGCCCAAGAAACTAGCTGACCAATTAGGACTAAAATATGAGCCCTTCCAAAAGAAGGTTACCCAAATTGATGGATCCTCAGTCAATACTATAGGTGTGGCTAAGAATACCAATCTAATCCTTCATGCTAGTCCTAATTTTTCCATCCTCCTTGATATATATATCATAGATCTCCCTGCATTATTTGCTATATGTCTTTCAAGGGAGTTTACAACTAAGATAGGAGGTTACCTATCTTCTGATTGGTCTCACATGTTATTTCATACAAGGTATGGGACCAAGGTGACCATTAAGTCAGAACCATTAGCAACACACCATATAGAACCATATGTATCCAACACCATCAATGTGAACTACCCCATATTTGATAGCAGTGACTTCCAAACCATTAATGAAGCAAGCACCAAGATAGAGAGTATCCCTGATATCCTTCTAGATGAAAGAGCTTCAGAGGCCCAAGAAAATTTGATCTGGGATTTTGGTTTGGGAAGTTATTCAATACAAGAAAGTAATGCTATAGAGCCAAGCCTTCTCAAAGAGGATATTGATTCAGAAGATCAGAGCAATCAGGTTTGGGAACTATTTTTTGATGGGTCTAGAAGTAGACATGGTTCTGGTGGTGGTGCTATGTTAGTGTTCCCAAAAGGAGAAAGGTATTATGCTACCTTTAGATTCAGTTTCTCCTACACTAGCAATACTATAGAGTATGAAAGTCTAGTCAATGGACTAGAATGAGCTAGAAAAAGAGGGCTTAAGGCCTTAAAAGTTAATGGTGATAGTGAGTTAGTTGTCAGCCAAGTAAGAGGGATAAGTGCAACTAAAAATAATACCATGAAAGCATGCAAACATAGAGTTTGGGATGCAATTGAAGATTTCCATGCTTTCAATATTGTTTCCATCCCTAGAAAGTTAAATCAAAATGCAAATAGGTTAGCTACTGTTGGATCCCAATATGACATCCCAAATAGTGTTTCAAAAGAAATAGATCAACATCATATCAAAGTGATTGTCAGACCATCTATCCCAGATAATGATGTCAATTGGCAAGTGTTTGACAATGATGAACAAATTCTGCAGTTCTTGTTTGAAGAAGATGTTTTTTTAGAACACAATCGAGATAGGCTATCACAAAGCTGCGGTGATCAAGTGATACAACTCAAGTCTAATAAGATGCCTAGAGGTCTAGTTACCTTAGAGACTGTCTTCAACAAGGATGATCAAGTCAAGAAAAATAAAGCTGGCCTGGTAGTTCAACAAGAACATTGTGTTGAATTATAGTTGGAACCAGGTAAGAGCTTACAATTTGGAAAAGTGAACACTGAATTGGAGAAGCAAGTTTACACTCAGTTATTCAAAGAATTTAGTGATGTTTTTGCATGGCAATATGAGGATCTCAAAGGTTTTGATCCTACCCTTTCTCAGCACACTATTGAGTTAGAACCAAATGCCAAACCAGTGAGGCAAAAGAAAAGGCATGTTAATCCTAAGCTTGAGCCACTTATGCATAAAGAAGTTCTCAAATTGATAGAAAGTGGTATCATTTACCCCATTAAGCATACTAGTTGGGTTTCCAACCTTGTTCCTATCAGGAAGAAGAATGGGGAACTAAGGTTATGTGTTGACTTTAGGGATCTTAATAGGGCCTCATTAAAGGACCGCCATCCACTACCCTCTATGGAACAAATTTTACAATGTGTCTCTAGATCTGAGAGATTTTCATTATTGGATGGCTATTTAGGATACAATCAGATCTTAGTAAATGAAGAGGATCAATACAAGGCTGCATTTACAACCAAGTGGGGAACCACGGCTTATCAAAAGATGCCCTTTGGTTTGTCAAATGCAGGTGCCACATTTCAAAAGGCAATGGATATGGCCTTTAAGAGCCTAATGTACAAGTTTGTGTTGGTCTACTTAGATGACATAACTATCTATTCAAAACATGTAGTAGACCACATCAAACATCTGAGGAAGGTTTTTGAAAGGTGTAGAGAATTTGGGATATCTCTTAATCCCAAGAAATGTGTGTTTGTAGTTCATGAAGGAAAATTGTTAGGATATGTAGTATCCAAAGAAGGAATTATAGTAGATCCTAAGAGAATTGCAGCTATCCTAGAGCTACCCCTACCACATCATAAGAAAAGTCTCCAATCTTTCATAGGAAAGATTAACTTTGTTAGGAGGTTCTTGCCTAACATTGCAGATTTACTCAAGCCTTTGACAACCATGTTAAAGAAGAGTTCAGCTTTCAGTTGGACCAAAGAAGGGAAAGTCAATTTCCAAGCTATCAAAGAGGCCCTAAGAGAGGCCTCTACCCTCTTAAAACCAAATTTTAGTAAGGATTTTATCCTTTATGATTATGGAGGTCATGATGCTATATCTGCAATGTTGACTCAAGAAAATTCAGATGGATTGGAGCAACCCATTTCTTTCTTTAGCAAAGGTTTAGAAGAATATGAACATAGATACTCTTTTGTAGAGAAGCATGTACTTGCTATGGTAAAAAGAATTAAAAATTTCAGATATCTATTGACCCATAGCAAGGTACATTTAAAGGTTACTCATCCTAGTGTCAAGGAATTTTTTCTTTCTAAGGACCTGAATGAAAAAAGAGTTGGTTGGATCACCAAGGTGATGGAATATGACAATGATAGTCAAACTACCAAGCTGGTTAGAGGAAGAGGTCTTTGTGAGCATATGGTAGGGGATGAAAGTTCAAAGAAGTTAGAGAAAATGGATGCATCTCTGGTGGTGCACTCTCTAGAAGAACAAGCCAAGGCAACAAGCTGGTTGCCTGATATGATCAATTATTTGAAGATAGGACAATGTCCTGCGGGCTTAGATTCAGCAAAAAGAAGGTATTATAGGTTACAATTTGTTCCTTTTATGTTGATAAATGATGTTCTTTTTAGAAAGGATCACAATGGTGTCCTTTTAAGATGCATAGATTCAGAAAAGGTAGCAGACATCCTATTTGAGTTTCATGATGGACCTTCTAGAGGTCACTTTTCTTGTAGGACTACTACTTTTAAGATCATGAGGGTTGGATACTATTGGCAATCTATCTTTAAGGATAGTCATGATTATGTAAGAAAATGCATCAAGTGTGCCATGTTTGCAAGAAAAGAAAGGCTTGCAGCCTTGCCCTTACAGCCAGTTAGAATAGATCAGCCCTTCATGAGGTGGAGTATAGATTTCATAGGAATGATCAATCCTCCATCTAGTGCAGGACATAAATGGATAATTATTGCAAATAAATACTTCACTAGATGGACAGAAGCAATCACTTTGAAAGAAGCCAATGAGAGTGCTGTCCTAAGCTTTTATGATGATTTAATTCATAGGTTTGGCATTCCTGATTCCATCATTTCAGATAATGCCTTGGCATTCACAGGTCTTAAAGTCTGAGAGTGGGAAATTAAGAATGGCATCTATCTGAATACCAGTTCAAATTATTACCTCCAAGGCAATGGCTTGGCAGAATCCACCAAAAAGAACTTGATTAGGATAATCAAGAAGACCCTACAAGATAATCAGAGAGATTGGCATACAAAGCTCAAATCTGCCTTGTGGTTAGACAGAATTACCCCAAAGAAAATCATTGGTAATTATCCTTACATGTTAGTGTATGGCAAGGAGGTTAAGTTGTCCATTTCAACAGAATTACCAGCTCTGGACTTAGCTACTCAATATGCCCTATTTGATGAAAAGGATCCCTTACAGATCATATATGCTCAATTTATGGAATTAGAAAAACTTAGAAGAAAGTCAATGCAAGATATGGAGTTTCATTAGAATCAAACAAAGAGGAGTTTTGACAAAAGGGCCAGAATAAAAAATTTCAAGGTTGGAGACATAGTCCTCAAGTGGGATGAGTTCAAGTCTAAGCCTGGCAGGCACACAAAGTTTGATTCATTTTGGGGTGGACCATTTGTTATAACAAAATGTAGGGGCTCCAATGCTTTTCAACTATAAAATATGGAGGGAGTCCCCTTACCTATTTCAGTGAATGGTTTCCACTTGAAGCCCTAGTTTGAGGTTAATCCCTCTCTATAAATTTTATAAAAATTCTTTCCTACTTTCTTCCTGCTTTCTAGTTAGTTCCTTATTTTCTAAGAAGTGCTTTGAGCACAGTTCCAGTTCCATCTCCTTGTGAGAATTTTGAAAATTTTGATGGCCCCATGCCCAATGGATGTTCAAGGTCACTGGTTTCCATGTCTAGCAAGCTAACATCCAACAGAAATTGCCAAAATGTTACCCAAATTTTCATATGCATTCAAATTTGGCTGAAAACTATACCCAGGCTTATGTTTTTACCATGTCTACCATCCTTGAAATTTTCATGAATTTATTCCATGTTCTCTGGTCTCTGCAAATTTGTTATCTCCCTAGTCTGCAGTTAAAAAATTTCATAAAACTAGTCATTGGTATTCAAAATCGTAAAAACCCTTTGGCTGCATTATATTTTCATGTTACCTTTTCCTGATCACTTAAGTTCCTAATTTTCATGTTCCTTTATTAATCCTTCAGTCACCAAGTCTCTGATTCCTTCCAGTTAACCCCTAAACACTTAGCGATCTCGTGAGCGGTTACCGTTTAGGTTGGTGGTCTTAGTTCAAATGGCTAGGTCAAGATTCTCAATCTGACAGTTGTCGCATGATCTCATAGGGTCAAAAGATTCCTTGAGATCTTGCGATGATCATCGATTTCTCTTGCCTGGAGAGTTTAATGTGTCAGTGGGACCGGTGGCACCTCATCCAATTTGGCAGCTCTTGATTCATCAGTGGTGTCTAATTCGGTAGGTTGTCAGTGGGGCCGGGCCCTTTCAGTGGTTAGGAGGCTCTGACATTTACAGAGGATCGATGACCAGCATATCTTCACAAGGGTTTGTGTCAGGGCTCACGATCTTATGATAGCCACCGATCTTGGTTGGTGTCAGAACTTCCTTCGATGGGTCCTTATGTGCTGACTTGCTTAAATTTGGTTGGTCCGCATGGTGATGAGTAGATCTGTCATGGGTCCATTTGTCAGAGGGGTCCCAGTCTAAAAGGATCTAATGGCTGGCATAAAAGTGTAAGGAATATTCTAGGGCTATAAGATCATGCACCCACCATTAGATCAGTATCTCAAGTAGTGGGTCCGATGTCAGAAGGTTACAATGTGTATCTGAGGGGGTGGCATTTGATTGGTTGTTTGATGTGCGATGTGGTGCTTGTTAGTGGGCCTGCGGGGTTAAGGCTTTCTAAAGAAGGTAAAGCAAGATCAGATCTCATGGCTACCATTACACCGCGGGCTCAAAGTGCTCGATCATTACAATGGTGAAATAGCGACAGCCGTCCGATGGTGTTCTCAGGGATGTGGGTCTAGTGACTTGTTAAAGATGCTGATTTGCTCATTTTCTATTGGTTGTTGACTACCGCGGTGGTGGTTGACTTGTCAGGAAGGGTTTTTGACTATTTTAAAGGGTGCATTTGGGCCGTTCATCTACCGGGAAGGTTATTCATTGATGGTCACGTTTTAAAATATATCTGCTAGCTGTTAATATTCAAATTTGAATATCTCTGCGAGGGTTTTGTTAGGTCTTTGCATTCTTTCGGCCATGCACGACGTCAGTTAGCTTAGGAATTGATTTCTTAGGACAGGGATGGTTGAGAAGATGATAAGTAGACAATTTGATCATCGGCACCACGGATTTCATAGGGTACCACATCTTGTTGAAGCTTTAATGAGCTTGGTGCCACCTTTGCAGGGTTAATCATTTTAAACCCAGGTATCATACTAGGATCAGATTTGAAGCCTTCATGGCTTAGTGGAGTTGCAGGTGGGTAGATGGGTCGAAGTTGTTGTGTCTGCAGGTGGACTCAGTCTAGGATCAACATGCAAAGGGAAAGATTTGATTTGATGACCGATGTTCTCAGAGATTTTCATGATGAGTAATTAGTGTACCTTTAGGGTTCGATATTATTGTGGATATGTAACCCTAGTTAGGTTAAATTTGACTCTTTCTTGCATGCAGTTGAGTATGTATATATTGTTTTGGAGCCTTTAGTGCAAAAAGAGTTGGACAATTTGTAGAAGAAAATTCATCTTTTCTTAAAGGCCATCTGTGGTATCATTTCTACCCTCTGGCTTATACATTTGTATTTCTCCCATTGATGATTCAAATATTGCAGAGGCATTTTGTGACAATCCTTCATGTCCCTATGCTTCCTTGTTCGGATTATCTCTTATTGGATCAAAGTATCTGCATGTTTTCAGTGATTATTTTAGGGTTCTTGATCCCTCTTACTTTCTACAATTTTGTGTGTTACTATGTTTGATTTGATTTAGATGTTCTTGTGGGTATACCTCAACCCCCTTAACGGTCTTGTCTCAATCCTACACCGAGTTGTAGAAGTGAATGTCTATTTGTAGGTCATAAGTTGTGTCTTATTCTCAGGCCCTCTTATGAAATACTTATGCAAGCCTATTCAGTAAGTTGTGACCTACTAGACCTGAGCTTTTCATTGATTTCATTCCTACATACTGAGATCCAAACCCTAGTTTTGGTGCATCACCTAGTAGGTAGTTTTCTTTCAAGTCATTTCCCTTACAAGCATTCCTTCTATCCCTTTCCCTTCAAAAGTTTACTTCCATGTCTAGAAGCAAATTAGGGTGATTATCCAAGAGGAACCAGCCTAGAACCTAGAGGTTTCATCTTAGTTAGCAAAGGTCCCACAACCTAGAGATGATTCCCATGTTATACTGAGTTATCAAGACCAAGAGAGCTTGAGACAAAGGCGCAAACTCAGTGTATAACAATTAAAATTCTCAGGCATAATCAACTCTATGATTTCCTCAAGAAATAATAAATATCATGTACATGTCGACCAAAATGGTTTACCTAAGTGTTTGTTCCATAACTAACACATAAGTCAAATCTGTCTTACTTAGCATTAGAAATCTCTAGCACTGGACACTGACTATTCTTCATACCCTGGTGTTTGGCACTAACATATCTACACAACTCGATATAAACTGGCTTGGCTACTATTGAAGTACTCGGTGACCACTAACTTGCTTGGTAGTAACTACTCGATAAATGTATAATATACATGACTCAGCCTATACATAATGGCTCGGTCATAGTGATGACTGACCAATATTGCCTAGAAAATGACTAAATGTAAGACACTAATAGACAACAAAACTTAGGGATTAATAGGAATGATATATCTACATGAAGATGAGATGGATGAGAGATTTATGGATATGGTATTCATTGGGTAACTTATTGATGAGTCTAGACATTATGTTAGTGATTTGTTTGTATTACATGCATCTATTATGAATTAAAGATCAAGAATGAACAAGTTTATGTGGTTGGTAAATGAAGAATTCATTATAAACTGAGCAAGTGTAGTGTATATTGAGTATAGTGTTAACTGAGCTAGTTATCACCAACACATTATGGTATTGACCGAGTGAAAGAAATAAATGAAACTTATGACTGTCGACTAAAGATGATGAGCTAGATAATTGTTTATGATTTTGAGGTAAATGATAATGTTTGTTATGATGATTAAATGACTGAAAAAATTCAAGGATGATTGGATGAAGGAGAATGAAACATGTTATTGACACAACTACTGAGGAAGGTTAAAGCAGAAAAATCAATGGTGAAGATTAAGAGACAAAATCTATGGATGGAAATAAAATAGTTTATGATGTCTATGTAAAGAGACAAGTGATTCATTATTGAGTCTACTATAGGAGAATTCATGTGAAAAGATTGAATTCATGCAAAGCTGATCAAACTGGTTGAAGATAGAACCGATCAATTTTGCAAACAACACCGAGCGTCAAATAAAGCAATTACCGAGGATAACAGAGTTGGAGAAAATAAAGAGATTGAATAGATTATTGATTAGAGGTATTTTGTAGATTAGCGCAGATCTAAAAATTTGCATATCAAGTTGCATTTGAATTACATCATTATTGTATCAATGTAACCATTTCTACAAATAAATCTCTTAATCGAGTGGAACTTAACAATCTTTATATTTCAATATGACATTCAATGAATGTTGATTGTTTTCTTGTTGACCCCATAGTGAATGTTTGGTCAAGGGAGAACTGTTAGTGATAAATCCTCTAACTAGGTCACACCTCACAGTGTGTTTTGTAACCTTTAATAGGGTTCACTCTTAACCAAGCTCACTTCAAAAGAGTGAAAAATTTTGGGTTATCGGTCCTAGGCAGTTTTTCCCCTAACAGGGTTTCCACGTTAAAAAATATAAGTGTTATATGTGTATGGATGTGTTGAATTGTTATTTTACTTTACATATTACTATAACTGGATTTATTAGTAAACACAATATTTAATTTACTAGTAATCGGTATATGAAGAGAAAGGCACAGTTAATATTTTACCATGTTGATTGGTTGATTTGAAACTTTTATTTTTATATAAAAATGGGAGTATTTGGGACTGTAGGATAACTAGACTTAATTGAATCACCCCCCCTCTCAGTTATCTAACAATTGGTATCAGAGCATTGAGTTCTTGAAGGAAAATTTTGAAGGAATTAAGCTAAAGATCACAAGATGTATAAGAGAGAGGTGCCAAATCTGAACAAAGACAACTTCTCGACATGGAAAAGCAGAATGAAATTGTATCTATCAGGGATAGGTGATTCTACAACATACTATTTGGAAAATGAGTTCATCTTACCCTCTAGACCATTGACTATTGATCATATGAGAGAAAGACAAGAACATAATTTTATGATGATAAAGCTTGCTTCTTCCTTATCATATGCCAAATTTGAAGATGTGAAGGCATGTACAACTGATAAATAGATGTGGGACAAGCTTACACTAGCTCATGGAGGATATGTGAATGTGGTAAGGACTAAAGTTGAAAGTCTTAGAGGAAAGTTTCATGGCATGAGAATGAAAGGAGAGAACATATCTCAGTATAGTAACCAAGTCAAGGAGGTTGTGAATGCTATCCAAGGAGTAGGTGGAATTATTGATGAAGACATTGTTGTAAGTAAAATTCTTAGAACCTTGTTACCTTCTTATGCTATTAGAGTCTATCAAATTCATGAGATGAGATCAGATCCTGGTAATCATATTACACTTGATAGTCTATTTGGTAGAGTGACTGCATTTGAATTGAATAACTTTGACAATAGTGTTGTTCCTACTATCGAGTCTGCATTTATGTCATCTCTTAAAAATGGTAAATCAAGTAGGAAACATATGATAAGAAATGAGAGTGATAGTGAAAGTGAAGAGGATGAACTTGATGAACTTGAATCATTAATGGCTAGAAGATTGAAAAAAGGTAAAGGAAGATATAAAGGAAAACTACCTTTGGTATGTTTTAAATGTAAAGAGATTGGCCATATTGCAACTACATGTCCTAGCAGGAAAGAAGATGAGAAAACTAATGAAATATCTAATGAAAGGAAGTTTGATAGAAGAGATAACTGAGAACATAGAGGCAATGAACAATATGACAAAAGAAGTAACTGAGATTACAAAGACAAGGGCAAGAAGGCATGTTATCTTGATGAAGATGATGATGATGACATAGACACTGACACTGATGAAGACATTGAGGTGGTATTTGTAGTTTTGAAAGAAGAATTAGAAGAAGAAGAAAGGTATGTAGAAGCATCACTTATCTCTAAAGTTAGCAAGAATGATACTTGGATTATTGATAGTGTCTGTACACATCATATGATTGGTGATGAAGAGAAATTTGAATACCTTGAACATTAAAATGGTGGATCTATTAAAACAGGAAATTATACACCTAGTCTAGTAAAATGAAAATTGTCTATATTGATGAAAATTAAGATCAGATGTGAGAATGTATATTGGGTGAAAGGACTTAATTATAATCTATTGAGTGTAGCACAACTAAATAACATAGGACACCAAGTTGTATTTGAGAATAGAAAGGTGAAAATCTATGATGAGACTGGAAAGTTGGTCGGTAATGGTGAACAATATAAAGGTAATCTATTTTATCTTGCCAATGCTGAAACTTCTTATTTGTAGGCTAAAAATGAAGATGTGTTGATGAAGGGTGCTCCCCTTAATACCACAAACACATAACAGAAACAGAGAAATGACAACAATTTGTAAGAATAGAAAATGGGCTTCTTATTATCTCCACAAATGTGGAATTACAAATTTCAGAATTACAATATGCAAAGCCACATGGGTATTCCCTTACAATATTCTATAGGACAAAGCCTTGAATTATTACCCAGATCTACCGAGAACTGCCCTAGACAACACTACGAGCCTTCTTTATATAGGCAATTTCCACCGCCCGAGAAGGTTCCAAAAATTTAGCCCTTAAGGCCGACTATACATAGAATTATTTTATTTTCACATTTTTTACAATAGGGTCAGCTCAAAAGAAATACAAAATATGCTTTTAGGTAGCCCAACTTCTGGAGGTCATAACTTTCTAACCATAGCTCCATTTATCTATTATAACCACTTTTCAGAAATGCCATGATGAGATCTACAGTGCCTAACTCATGCAAGCTCCAGTCAACTAGGGGTCGATTATGATCCAGAGCCTCTAAGGCCTTCAAAATTGACCTAAAAGATTTCATACTCAAAAGCCTCAATAACTTCACCAATATAGATGATGTGGCAATGAAACTCAACTGGTAGGTTGATATGACTAAGATGAACCTCCAACTGTGAAATTAGAACATTCCGAGATCATATGACCAACTTACTAAAAATAGTAAGTTTCCATAAATAGAAGCTCTGCACAAGATAGCCCTTATTGAAAAGCAAAAAAAAATATATTTTTGGGTGATGCAAGATTGCTCTTACACCTAGGATGCTCCTGCATTAGACACCCAGGGTAATTTGAGAAGTGACCTCGTCACGTCTCAAGTGTGAAGAGGAAAACCAAGATGGTTAACCTCCTCCCTTGTCAGCCATGATGAATCTTCAAAATGTCATCCTTTCCACTTGACTAGATATTCTTCATATGTCCTGTTCCTTGTGCTTCTGCCAAGATGACTATCCAGTATATCCTCAATCTCTTTGGTATTTGAACTAGTTGCTGGAATACTCCACTGTGCTGCCGTGATATCATCTTCAACACCTCCTTCATGATACTCTGTCAAATTTGAAATGTTAAACACTAGTGAAGTATTCAACTTAGTAGGCAATTCTACCTCATAGGCATTTCCTAAATCATGCTTCTTCAGTATCTTACATGGCCCAAACTTCTTCATTTTGAACTTGTTATATGTACTAACTAGAAATCTCTCCTTCTGCAAATGAACCATGAATTCATCTCCAACTTGAAATTCCTTATGCCTCCTTTTCTCATCTGCCTTAGCCTTATACTGCACATTCATCTTGGTAATATGCTTCCTCACCTCCTCATGGATGTTCTTCAAGTGTTCTGTAAAATCCTTAGCTTCAACACTACTTATTTCTCCTTTATCTATCTTTCTCAACTCAGATGCATTTCTTGGACTGCTTCCATATATAATCTGGAATGGTGATTTACCAGTGCTCCTATTAATAGAATTATTGTATGCAAATTCTGCCTATGGTAAAATCAAATCTCATCCTGTTAGCTTATCTCCAACCAAACATCTCAGAAAATTTCCCAAACTTCTAATCACCACCTCTGTTTGTTCATCAGTCTATGGATGATGTGATGAACTCAACTTCAAATTTGTCTTCAACTTCTTCCATAATGTGTGCCAAAAATATCCAACAAACTTAGTGTCCCAATCTGAAACTATGCTCTTTGGAAAACCATGTAGTCTCACTACTTCTCTGAAAAATAATTTTACTACATGAACAACATCATTAGTCTTCTTATAGGGAATGAAATGTGTTATCTTTGAAAATTTTTCAACCACCATAAAAATTGAATCATGTCCTTGACTATTCAAATATTGCAAAGCTCGATGATCAGTATACAAAACAAACTTCGTAGGAAGTACATAATGTGTCCACTTCTTTAATGCTTCAACTATAACATAAAATTCCTAATCATAAACAAAATATTTTCTCTTGGCATCATTTAACTTCTCACTGAAATAAGCAACAGGTTTACCTTCTTGACTCATAACAGCTCCTATTGCAGTACCACTAGCATCATAGTCTACTTGAAACACCTTATTAAAATCTGGAAGTGCTAAAACATGCTGTTCTATAACTTTTTGTTTCAATAGTTTAAAACTATTATCTACCCCATTAGTCTACTTGAAATCTTTTCTATCCCCTCTCATTATTTCAGTCAAGGGTCCACAAATACTGCTAAAATTTTTGATAAACTTTCTATAAAAGCTAGCCAAACCATGAAAAGATCTTACATCCGTAGCACTCCTTGGAGTAGGCCATTCAAGGATAGCTTGTACTTTCTCTGGGTCCATTTTTAGACCTTCTGCTAAAACTACAAATTCCAAATACACTAACTCTTCCTTCACAAAACTGCACTTCAAATTTATCAATAATTTCTCTTCTCTCAGCTTCTCAAACACCATACGAATATGCACCATATGTTCCTCCAATTTTTTACTAAAGATCAAAATATCATCTAGGTAAACAATGACAAACTTACCCAGAAACTCTTTCAGAACCTCATTAATGAGCCACATGAAAGTGCTTGATGCATTGGTTAGCCCAAAAGGCATGACTAACCACTCATACAATCCTTCCTTTGTCTTGAACGTAGTCTTCCATTCATTTCCTTCTCTGATCTGAATCTGATGATATCCACTCTTCAGATCTATCTTTGAGAAATACACAGCTCAACTCAAACAGTCCATAATATCATCCATTCATGGCAATGGAAACTTATACTTGATTTTGATCTTGTTTATAGCCCTAGAATCTATACACATCCTCCACTCTCCATTCATTTTTGGTGCTAATACTACTGGTACAACACATGGACTCAGGCTCTCCCAAATCAACCCCTTCTGCAATAACTCATGTACTTGTCTATTCAACTCCTCACTTTCTGTTGGTGTCATTCTATATGCTGTCTTATTTGGAAAAATAGCTCTTGGAATCAGGTCCATTTGATGAATGATCTTACTTATTGGTTGTAATCCATCAAGTACATTATTGGATACAATATCCTGAAACTCATTCAACAAATCTACAACTTCTACAAGCATATCTTCTACTTTCTCTTTAGTAGCTTTTGGAATTAAAGAAAATCACACATGCTCATGCCTCATACCATTTAGGAACTTTTTTCCATCGATAAAAGTTATTCTTTTACTACCACATACATTTTCTTTTGTGTCATTCAATGGCTTTAGCTTGTGTCACACTCCATCCTTTGTCGGGAAATAGGTATTCGCATGACCATCATGTACAACACACCTGTCAAATTGCCATGGTCTACCCAAGAACATATGACATGCATCCATAGATATGATATCACATAGTACCTCATCATGGTATCTGCCAATCTTGAACTTCATTAGGCATTGTTCATTGACCATGACCTTGTGGTCATCCTGCAATATGGATATGGGTGTTTCTATCTCTTGAGCTTCAACTTTGTCACCATCTCTTCTAATACCAGATTGTCAGTGCTTCCACTATCAACAATTACATCACAACACTTACTGTCACACTTGCATCTCGTACAAAACATGCTCCTCTTTTGCTCAGGTTCATTCTCACCACTCAGTAGGACTCTTCTATTAATCAACATTTCTCCTCTTTCAGCATCTTTAGAATGTGATGATCTAGCATCTTCATCAACATGTGCAACTCTAGCCTAGCCTTCAGTTCTCCTATCTATCCTTCCTTGGCGTTGAGTAAATTCATATGCCCTATGACCTTCTTCACCATAGTGAAAACATGTTCTATGGAAGCCTCCCCTTCTAGATCCTTGTCCTCTTCCTCTTCCTCTCTAATTTTGACTGCTACTAGCCTCATCCTTCCTTTTTGGATCTTTATTTTGGCCACCATATGACCATCCACTAGATCTTCCACCATGACCTCTTCCATTTTGTCTGGTCTCAAACTTCTTGTCCAACTTTTCCTCTACTTTTAGGGAAAACTGGTATGCCTCTTCAATACTATTCATTCAAACAAAATTTAGCTCCTCTTGAATGCTCGATCTCAACCCATTAAGGTAATAGGCAACTTTCTCCTTATCAGCTTCTGCATGGCCTGTTCTAATGAGGATTCGATAAAACTCCTCCGTATACTCCTGAATAGATCTTCTTGCTTGCTTCAAACCTTACATTTTCTTTAGTAGGTCAAGCTCATAATCAACAGGAATGAACTGTCGCTTCAATTTATCCACCATTTGATCCCATCTTGTGATTTTATCCTTTCCTCTTCAATTTCACTCTAATTGGATCTCCTGCCACCAGATCTTTGCATGACCCTTCAGTCTAGCCTTCACAAACTTGACCAAATCAGGATCCTCAACATCTTCATACTCAAAATATTCTTCTAATTCATTGATCCAGTTGATCAAATCCTTTGGGTTAAGATTTCTTGAAAAATGTAGGAACCTCAATCTTAGGTCTTTTCCCAATCTTGGAAATGGCCCGAAAAAGTCTTTCTTCCTCCTAGTTTAGAATTTCACCTTCTTCTTGATCAAAATTTCCTTCTCCCTCAGCTTAATCATCACTTTTGTCTCTGACATTAAGATGTATTCCTCCGTGAATCTCTTCTTGCAATGCTTGCACTTGTCTCTAGAGCGCTCCAACCTCAGGTGTTACACCACCAGCTCTTTTGCCATGTTCCCTTCATGGAGGTATTTTCGCACTGCTCACTAGAATCCTAACCATGGTCTTGGTGCAAACTACCTCACAGTCAGTGATCTGTCTACACACTTAGGAACTCTCACTCTAATACCACTTGATGAAGGGTGCTCCTCTTAATACCATAAACACATAGCAGAAACATAGAAATGACAATAATTTGCAAGAACAAAAAATGGGCTTCTTATTATCTCCACAAATGTGGAATTACAAATTTCAGAATTACAATATGCAAAGCCACATGGGCATTCCCTTTACAATATTCTATAAGACAAAGCTTCGAATCA
Source organism: Chamaecyparis obtusa (assembly GCA_027943335.1). Classification (NCBI taxonomy): domain Eukaryota; kingdom Viridiplantae; phylum Streptophyta; class Pinopsida; order Cupressales; family Cupressaceae; genus Chamaecyparis; species Chamaecyparis obtusa. The sequence goes on from BSBK01009651.1 coordinate 68,390, forward strand.
TTACCTAGATCTACCCAAAACTTCCCTAGACAACACTATGAGCCTTCTTTATATAGGCAATTTCGACCACCCCACAAGGTTTCAAAAATTTGGCCCTTAAGGTCGACTATAGATAGAATTATTTTATTTTCACAATTTTTATAATAGGGTCAGCTCAAAAGAAATACAAAATATGCTTTTAGGTAGCCCAACTTCTGAAGGCCATAACTTTCTAACCGTAGCTCCGTTTATCTATTATAACCACTTTTTGAAATGCCAGGACAAGATCTACAATGCTTGACTTGCGCAAGCTTGAGTCAACCAAGGGTCGATTGTGATCTGTGAAATTCTAAACTAGGAGGAAGAAATACTGGATCAATGAATTAGAAGAATATTTTGAGTATGAAGATGTTGAGGATCCTAATTGGGTCAAGTTTGCAAAGGCTAGAATGAAGGGTCATGTGAAGATCTAGTGGCAGGAGATCCAATTAGAGTGAAATCAAAGAGGAAAGGATAAAATCACAAGATGGGATCAGAAGGTGGATAAATTGAAGTGACAGTTTATTTCTGTTGATTATGAGCTTGACCTACTAAAGAAAATGCAAGGTTTGAAGCAAGCAAGAAGATCTGTTCAGGAGTATACAAAGGAGTTCTATTGAATCCTCATCAGAATAGGCCATGTGAAAGTTGATAAGGAGAAAGTTGCCCGTTACCTTAATGGGTTGAGATCGAGCATTTAGGAGGAGTTGAATTTTGTTTGAATGAACAGTATTGAAGAGGCATACCAATTTGCCCTAAAAGTAGAGGAAAAGTTGAACAAGAAGTTTGAGAGAAGACAAAATGGAAGAGGTCGTGGTGGAAGATCTGGTGGACAATCATATGGTGGTCAAAATAAAGATCCGAAAAAGAAGGATGAGGTGAGTAGTAGTCAAAATCGGAGAGGAAACACTTCCAATCATTTCCATTATCAGAATAATAGAGATTAGAGAGGAAGAGGAAGAGGACAAGGATTAGGAAGAGGAGGCTTCTATGGAACATGTTTTCATCATGGAGAAGAAGGTCATAGGGCATTTGAATGTCCTCAATGCCAAGGAAGGATAGATAGAAGGAATGAAGGCTAGACCAAAGTTGCACATGTTGATGAAGATGCCAGATCATCACATTCTAAAGATGCTAAAAGAGGAGAAATGTTGATTAATAGAAAAGTCGTACTGAGTGGTGAGAATGAACCTAAGCAAAGGAGGAGCCTGTTTGACACCAGGTGCAAGTGTGAGGGTAAGTGTTGTGATGTGATTATTGATAGTGGAAGCACTAAAAATCTGGTGTCAGAAGAGATGGTCACAAAGTTGAAGCTCAAGAGATAGAAACACCCACATCTATATTGGATCGTTTGGGTGCAAGGTGACCACAAGGTCATGGTCAATGAACAATGCCTAGTGAAGGTCAAGATTGGCAGATACCATGATGAGATACTATGTGATATCATATCTATGGATGCATGTCATATGTTGCTGGGTAGACCATGATATTTTGATAGGTGTTCTATATATGATGGTCATGCGAATACCTATTCCCTAACAAAGGATGGAGTGCGACATAAGTTAAAGCCATTAAATGACACTGAAGAAAAGGAATGTGGTAATGCAAGAATAACTTTTATTGATGGAAGAAAGTTCTTAGATGGTATGAGGCATGAGCATGTATGTTTCTCTTTAATTCTAAAAGCTAGTAAAGAGGAGGTAGAAGATGTACCTGTAGAAGTTGTAGATTTGTTGAATGAGTTTCAGGATATTGTATCTGATAATGTTCCTGATGGATTACCACTAGTAAGGAAGATCAATCATCAGATGGACTTGATTCCAAGAGCTAGTTTTCCAAATATGGCAACACATAGAATGACACTAGCAGGAAGTGAGGAGTTGATTAGACAAGTACATGAGTTATTACAGAAGGGGTTGATTCAGAAGAGCCAGAGTCCATGTGTTGTACCAACAATATTAGCACCAAAGATGAATGGAGAATGGAGGATATGTACAGACTCTAGGGCAATAAACAAGATCACAATCAAGTACAGGTTTCCATTGCCATGAATGAATGATATTATGGACTATTTAAGTGGAGCTGTGTATTTCTCAAAGATAGATATGAAGAGTGAATATCATTAGATTCAGATGAGAGAAGGAGATGAATGGAAGACTTCTTTCAAAATAAAGGAAGGACTATATGAGTGGTTAGTCATGCCTTTTAGGCTAACCAATGCACCGAGCACTTTCATGCGGCTCATGAATGAGGTACTGAAAGAATTTATGGGTAAGTTTGTCATTGTTTACTTAGAAGCTATTTTGATCTTTAGTAAGACATTAGAGGAGCATATGATGCATATTTTTATGGTGTTTAAGAAGCCGAGAGAAGATAAATTGTTGATAAATTTGAAGTTCATTTTTTTGAAGAAAGAGTTAGTGTATTTGGTATTTGTAGTTTCAGCAGAAGGTCTAAAAATGGACCCGGAGAAAGTACAGGCTATCCTTGAATGGCCTACTCCAAGGAGTGCTACGGAGGTAAGATCTTTTCATGGTTTGACTAGCTTTTATAGAAAGTTTATCATAAAATTTAGTAGTATTTATGGACCCTTGATTGAAACAATGAGAGGGGATAAAAAAGAGTTCAAGTGGACTAATGGGGCAGATAAGAGTTTTAAACTATTGAAACAAAAAGTTATAGAACAACCTATTTTAGCACTTCCAGATTTTAATAAGGTGTTTCAAGTAGACTGTGATGCTAGTGGTACTACAATAGGAGCTGTTATGAGTCAAGAAGGTAAACCTATTTCTTATTTCAGTGAAAAGTTAAATGATGCCAAGAGAAAATATTCTATTTATGATCAAGAATTTTATGCTATAGTTCAGGCATTGAAGAAGTGGAGACACTATCTACTTTCTAAAGAGTTTGTTTTGTATACTGATCATCAAGCTTTGCAATATTTGAATAGTCTAAGAAAATTGAATCAGAGGCATTTGAAATGAGTTGAATTTTTGCAGAGTTATACATTTGTTTTGAAACATAGGAATGGAAAGTCTAACAGGGTTGCAGATGTGCTTAGCAGAAGGCAACTATTGCTAACAGAAATGTAGATTGAGGTGGTTGGGTTCAAGGAACTCAAGAAATTGTACCCAGAGGGTCCTGATTTTGGTGAAGCTTGGAAAGCTTGCATAGAACCTGTTACTCTAGATAGGATGAAGTGGTTGGATTTCATCATTCAATATGATATGCTATTCAGAGGGAGCTAGTTGTGCATTCCACGAAGTTCTATGAGGGATAATCTCATCAAGGAGAACCATAGTAGAGGATTGGTTGGACATTTTAGTCGTAATAAAACCCTTGCTTTGGTTAGTGAGAACTATTATTGGCCACAGTTATAGCAAGATGTCAAGAAGTTTGTACAAAGTTGCAGAGTATGTCAGATGGCAAAAGGAGTGAAGTAGAATACAGGGTTGTATCAGCCATTAACTATACCAGAGAAACCTTGGGAGGCTATTAGTATGGACTTTTTTCTTGGTTTACCAAAGACTCAGTGGGGACATGATTCAATTTTTGTGGTGGTTAAAAAATTTTCAAAGATGGCACATTTTATTCCTTGCAAGAAGATTAATGATGCAGTTCATGTAGCATAATTGTTTTTTAGAGAAGTGGTGAGACTACATGGTTTGCTAAAGAGTATAGTTTCAGATCGAGACACTAAGTTTGTTGGATATTTCTGGTGCACATTATGGAAGAAGTTGAAGATAGATATGAAGTTCAGTTCATCACATCATCCACAAATTGATGGACAAATAGAGGTGGTGAATAGAAGTTTGAAAAAGTTGCTGAGATGTTTGGTTGGAGACAAGCCAATAGGATGAGATTTTATTTTACCATAGGAAGAATTTGCATACAATAATTCTATTAATAGAAGCATTGGTAAATCATCATTCCAGATTATATATGGAAGTAGTCCAAGAAATGCATCTGAGTTGAGAAAAATAGATAAAGGAGAAATAAGTAGTGCCGAAGTTTAGGATTTTGCAGAACACTTGAAGAACATCCATGAGGAGGTGAGGAAGCACATTACCAAGATGAATGCATAGTATAAGGATAAGGTAGATGAGAAAAGAAGATATAAGAAATTTCAGGTTGGAGATGAAGTCATGGTTCATTTGTGGAAGGAGAGATTTCTAGTTGGTACATATAACAAGTTGAAAATGAAGAAGTTTGGGCCATGTAAGATACTAAGGAAGCATGATTCAGGAAATGCCTATGAGGTAGAATTGCCTACTGAGCTGAATATTTCACTAGTGTTAAACATTTCAGATTTGATAGAGTATCATGAAGGAGGTGTTGAAGATGAGATCATGACAACACAATGGAGTATTCCAGCAACTAGTTCAGATACTAAAGATATTGAGGATATACTGGATAGTCGTGTTGGCAGAAGCACAAGGAACATAACATATGAAGAATATATAGTCAAGTGGAAAGGATGACCTATTGAAGATTCATCATGGCTGACAAGGGACGAGGTTAACCATCCTAGTTTTTCTCTTCACACCTGAGACGTGACGAGGTCACTTTTCAAATTACCTTGGGTGTTTGATGCAAGAGCATCCTGGGTGTAAGAGCAATCTTTCATCACCCCAAAAATATTTTTGTTTTCTTTTCAGTAAGAGTTATCTCATGTAGAGTTGCTATTTATAGAAACTTACTATTTTTAGTAAATTGGTCACATGATCTCAGAATGTTCTAATTTCATAATTGGCAATTCATCTTAGTCATATCAGCCTACCAATTGAGTTTCATTGCCACATCATCTATATTGGTGAAGTTATTGAGGTTTTTGGGTATGAAATCTTTCAAGTCAATTTTGAAGGCCTTAGAGGCTCCAGATTGTGATTGACCCCTGGTTGACTGGAGCTTGCGTGAGTCAAGTACTGTAGATCTCGTCTTGGCATTTCCAAAAAGTGGGTATAATAGATAAACAGAGCTATGGTTAGAAAGTTATGGCCTCCAGAAGTTGGGCTACCTAAAAACATATTTTGTGTTTCTTTTGAGCCGACCCTATTGTAAAAATTGTGAAAATAAAATAATTCTATGTATAGTCAGCTTTAAGGGCTAAATTTCTAGAACCTTCTCGGGTGGTAGAAATTGCCTATATAAAGAAGGCTCGTAGTGTTGTCTAGGGCAGTTCTAGGTAGATCTAGGTAATGATTCGAGGCTTTGTCCTTAATAATATTGTAAAGAGAATGCCCATGTGGCTTTGCATATTGTAATTCTGAAATTTGTAATTCCACATTTGTGGAGATAATAAGAAGCCTATTTTCTATTCTTGCAAATTGTTGTTGTTACTCTGTTTCTGTTATGTGTTTGTGGTATTAAGGAGAGTACCCTTCATCAGTACTTGAGGAGTAGACTAGGGGTCCATCCCTTGTCTATTAATCACTAAGGTGATTAGGAGGTTGCATAAACCTATACTTTATCAGAATATTAAATGATGTTGATGCATAATTTTCACACTTTGGGTTTACTAAGATTGTGAAAACTGAAAGATGGAAGACAAATTGAAATTGCATATTAGTACATGCAATGTACTTGATCTAAACCAAAGAATAGATATATTAATTTGGATTTTGAATAGTTATTTATTTATTTATTGGCATTTCTATCAAAGGGAGAGAAAATTCAATGAAATATTTATCTACAGGAAGAGATGATTCATATAAGAAACATGGAGAGATTAAATTTGCAAGGAGAGAGACTACATGGAGAGTGTTGATATTGTGTAGTGATTAAACATAGTAAATGTACAAGCGAGGGAGAGCTTACTGAGTTACAACATTTGCATACAAAGCTGTAGAACAAATGTTTGATATTCTATGGTATATTTCATATTGTGTTTCCATCAATGCCAAAGGGAGAGATTGATAAACTACAACTAATTGAATATCTTGAGGGAGAGTTTGACAATGGATTGGATATTTGAAAGACAATGATTGATGATCATCGAGCTACCAATGTGTATGTAATACATTAAATCACTTAATGCATTGTCATTGATGTCAACTAGTTTTGACTATACTTATCATGATGGTTACAAACATCTTAAGAAGGAAAAATGATGAAAGAATGAGATATCTACATGAAGATGAGATGGATGAGAAAGTTATGGATATGGTATTCATTGGGTAACTTATTGATGAGTCTATGGAATTATGTTATTGATTTGATTATATTACATGAAATGGATTGAATATTAAGAATGGACAAGTTTATGTGGTTAGTAAATCAAGAATTCAGTATACAACGAGAAAGTGTAGTGTATACTGAGTATAGTGTTAATTGAGCTAGTTATCAACGACGCATTATGGTATTGAATGAGTGAAAGAAATAAATAGAACTTATGACTACTAACAAAAGATGATGAGTTGGACAATTGTTTATGATTTTGAGGTAAATGATAATGTTTATTATGATGATCAAACAACTGACAAAATTTAAGGATGGGGTAAAAGAACAATAAGGTGTCACATTTTAGGCTAACTTATCAGCACAGCTGAATTTTAGTATTTCTAACTAAAAATTAATTTTAGTCAAACATATGGTCTAGCTAGATTCATTCTAGCTAAGTTAGATAAGTTCTTTAACTTTTTCAATTGAAAATATCTATTAAATGCATGTTTTACACCACTTTGGGTCCAATTACCATAAAAATAAAATTATTTCAAAAAAGTGGCATTTCAATAACTCCTAATCTTTTTAATGATATTTTTTTAAAACTAAAAAAATACCCTTTTGTAGATATTAGAGTCAAGAATATCCTCATATAGATTTTATAATATTTTAATTAGACATAGTTTATTGTAATTAAAAAATATTACAAGTAGGTATTTTAATAGTCAAGGAGATGTTGATTCAGAGAAAGAAAAAAATAGTAAACCATATTAAATAAATCTTAAAAATATATGGTGCACTAGAGGAGAGAGTCCTCTTCAATAATATATTTTTTTTTTTTTGATTGGGATAGGTTTGTTATGAAAAATATGTTGCGAGATGAAAGTTGTCACTTTCAATGAGCTAGAATTTGAATTGTTATAAAAGAGAAAATATAGGTCACAAACCAATTTTTATTTCTTCATGCACTAGTTATATATGTCATCTATGACATATTTTGAAATTAGGGGAAAAATTATTTATTTACATATAAGTTTTTGGTGGGAACTAGACCCCTAATTTTCAACATTTTTCAGCAACTGAAAATTTGTCTTTAAAAATTAAAAAAACATATCAATTCTTATTCAAAAAAATTATTAAAAATATTAATCATAAACTTCATCCATTTTATCAGATTTAAATAGTATACATCATCTTCAAATTCCAAACATAAATGTCATCTTTATACTATTGTAGTTGAACAACTTTGATTTTGTTAGCCTTTTCCTTTGTAAAAGGGTGATAGCTTATTGTGCTTTTACTTGACGATCAAATGAAGGAGAATGAAACATGTTATTGACACAACTGTCGAGGAAGGTTAAAGTGAAAAAATCAATGGTGAAGATTAAGAGGCAAAATCTATGGATGGAAATAAAATGATTTATGATGTCTATATAAAGAGACAAGAGATTCATTATTGATTCTACTGCAGGAGAATTTGTGTGAAAAGATTGAATTCATGCAAAGCTAATCAAACTGATTGGAGACAGAACCGAGAAATTATACAGACAACACCAAGTGTTAGAGAAAGCAATTATCAAGAAAACTAGAGTTGGAGAAAACAAAGAGATTGAATAGATGATTGATTAGAGGTATTTTTGAGCTTAGCATAGATCTGAAAATCTGCATATCAAGTTGCATTTGAATTAGATCATTATTGTATCAGTTTAACCATTGCTACAAATAAATCTCTTAACCAAGTGGGACTTAACAGTCTTTATATTTTAATATGAAATGAATGTTAATTATTTTATTGTGGACCCCATAGTGATTGTTTGGTCAACGGAGAACTGTTAGTAATAAATCCTCTAGCTAGGTCACACCTCATAGTGTGTTTTATAACCTTTAACAGGGTTGGTTCTTAACTGAGCTCACTTTAGAAGAGTGAATTATTTTGGGTTACTGGTCCCAAGCGGTTTTTTCCCTAACATGGTTTCCACATTAAAAAATCTAAGTGTTATATGTGTATGGATGTATTGAATTTTTATTTTACTTTACACATTACTATAACTGGATTGATTGGTAAATACAATATTTAATTTAATGGTAATTATTATATGAAGAGAAAGGCATAGTTGATATTTTACTATGTTGATTAATTGATTTGAAAGTTTTTTTATATACATCTGGAAGTATTTGGGACTATAGGATAATTGGACTTAACTGATTCACCCCCCCCTCTCAGTTATCTAAAACTTATCAACAAAAGAAAATAATTTTAAATCTAACTCAGGCTTAGCTACCTTAGTGGTGGGAGAACCTACCACCTCAAATTTCTTACCTTTAGATTTGAGATCTTTCAGATCCTTATTTGATTTAGTCTGTACACTTTCATCATCAGTGGAAACTTTGTCTCTCTTTTCTTTTTCCTTCGTTCTCTTTCCTACAACAATATGAGGTTTGGCCACTTCTTTCAATGGTACACTAGGCTTGGAAGCCTTGGTTGATTTATTTATATGAGTTTTGATCAAACATATTGAATTATATTCTTTCTCCTTTTTCATTGTATAACTTCTTATATTGTAACTAGTTGAGACACTACCGGTTGCACATGCTACCTCAACATCATCATCCTTCTCAGCACTTGATGTGCTGGTTTGTTTTGTAGCATGCTTAGCTATAGCTTTCTCAATTTATTCCTTTGTAAAACCTTTTTAGATCATAAATTGTTCCACTTATTTTCTCACTTTCTTTTCAATAACCAATTTCATCAATTCATTGTGTACTTTTAGTGACTTTTCTTAAAATGTCCCAAAGCTTAGAGTCTTGGGATCTACCCGTTGAGCTAATAGGTTTTCTTCATATATTGTCAAAGTATATTCTTCTACTTCATATATTATAGGCATCACCCATGAGGTCCTTGGATCAACTACTTCCATCTAACAAATATCAGTATCAACCAAAAAATAAAGGGTATCCTTGTATTTTTCTACAATCTTTGAAGGTATCCTTTCTTTCTTATGTGTATTCTTCTAAAATTATTTAAAATAACCCCAGATCTTGCTAGCAAATTTGCTTCCCAAGATTCTAATCATATTGTTTATCTGATTAAAAATTGGAGTACCTATTGTGCATGCTACATTACTGATACTAGGGAACATATTTTGAAAATAGAAGAATATGAACATGATCACCTGACCATACTTGAATTCTATCTCTTATACTTCTTGATCTTCTCCAGAGTCAACATAATTTTTTCTTTGATCACATTAGCTAGATCACAGTCAACATTCTATTCAACCATTTTATATGGTGTATGAATAGCACGTTTGGGTACGCTATTCAACTGACTGGAGTGGTAGACCATGTAGCCAATAACTATTGATCCATATTTCACCTCTTCATTTGTGATATCATTCATGGTTTTGCACAACCATCCCACTTAGATTTAGTCAGACTGGTTACTTCTTCTTTGGGTATGGTACAAAGAACAAGTACTTCACTGGTTGAACATAGACTGGTTACAACATGAATTAACTCATTTTTTATTTTATGTGGTTGGTCAAGACACATGAATTGATCATGAATTATTCTAAGGATGTATTTGATTTGATCTTCTTCAATACCATTAGGATAACTAACTGCATGATGGAAACCTTTGTCTACTATGAGTTTATGTTCATCTTTTAGCACTAACCTATCATCACTAATCTATACTCCAGAACCTAAATCTTCCAACTTGCAATGTATGTATGATCTAACACCCTCAATATGTAGAACACCATAGGGCATGTTGGTTAGGGCACCTGCTAGGTCATTCTCTATCTATTTAAAGGATGTATTTTGAACTCTAGTCTAGGTCTCTCAATTATATAAATCAATTGGGAGTAGCCATTTTATCTTTCAGTCACAAATACATACAATAGATAAATACCTCAACCTATTTTCAACTAGGGTTCTTTCCAAAGGAATGACAATAACAACGACACCTGATCAGTTTTCTCTTACAAATCACCACAACAAATATCTCTTTATCACTTGAAACTCAACAAAAAACACTTCTTTCTCTCTACAATTGCTCTCAAAATGTGCAAGGTGAATAATGGAATCCAAAATGGCCTTTTTATCTACCTTGGCACACATGCATTAAATGCACTTACCAATAGAGCATACCTTTTCACTGATTGTCCCAAAATTTCATTACCGATAACATAAACATCATGCAATCAAAGAAAACTTTACAATATTCCCCAAAAGACTTTATTTCATCTTAAAATGTTGATATATCTTACCACACACCTATAGAGGGGGTCCAAAGATGGATTCAACAATACTTTCTCCCTCCTAAGCCACATAAAGGCTTATTTTGATGAAGAATTCTCCACACCCAATGGAGATGTAGATTCCTTTGATAATTAATTATCTTCCTTCTTCTTCCATTTCATATTCATCTCTTTCCTAGTCTCTTCTACAATCATAATTTTCTTTCCTTTCTAATTGCTCAACTAGTTTACCGATTGGTTCCTTGACCCATAGTCCCTTGCTAAATGTCCAGTCTTCTAACAATAAAAACATGCCATACCATTTGATCTCCATCATCCACCATTACCTCTATTTGTCCTCATTTTGAAGTTCATAACCATGTTTCCATAGTTACCACAAATTGAGCATGTGACATTGAATTTCCTTTCCCTTTGTTAAGGGATTTCCAAGTTCATAGGTGGCCTTGGATTATGCACTCTTGACTTGCATTCATCATCTTTCTAGCCATATTTGTTTCATTTATAAAAATTTTCATCAAAGCTACTAGATCTACTACTATATCTGGATCTACAATCATACACAATGTGCTCATACTTATTACAATTATACCAATACCCATCAAAAATGTTAGGCCTATTAACTAGCTTATTTCTACAAACATTAGCAATATGACCCACTTTATTCCAATTGGAACATACAAGCTTGTAATATTTCTTACCATAATTTCTTTGTGCTACCTTTGGTGGATAATTTCCTTCTTTCTTGATATCATTAAATCCAAAAGATTTACCAACTTTAAGAGTAGTCTGACCGGTATAGCCTAGACCAGTTGCACCCTTGCTTCTTCTTTGATTTCAAAGTTTCTCATCAATTTTTATAGAAATTTCATTTTATTTCTTTAGAAGATCATTTGCATTCTTCAATTCTCCTCTCACTTTCTCATTCTCATTTCTTAGACTCTCATTCTCTCTTCCCAATGTTGGAAATCTAATATGGGAAAGTGAGATACTAAGGGGGGGGGGGGGGGGGGGGTGAATCAGATATCTCTTACTAATTCCACTTTGACATAAATTCAACTTACTTATATCATAAACATGAAATTCAATATTGAAATAGATCTAACAATCTAACTTCATCCATGAAATGAAACACATAACACAAATATTTTGGTTAAGAAGAAACCCTTGAAAGGTAAAACTATACAAAATACAAGTCTAAATCATAACTTGACCTTTACAAGATGGCTCGGTCATAGTGATGACCGACCAACATTGCCTAGAAAATGACTAAGTGTAAGACACTAATAGAAAACAAAACTTAGGGATCAAGAATCTCCCCATTTGACATTAGTGGAAAAAATACTTTTTAATGAATTTTACATTACAAAATATTACTTAGTAGTTTGAGCACTCCCCCTAAGACTTCGACTCAGTCTTCAAATGGTTCTACATATATATACATAAGACTCTTTGACATACAACTAAATATATACATTACAAAATAGTATGTCATACCTTAATATACATTCCTCACTGTATTTTCTCTGTGTATTACTCATGTTATTTCATTTCCCCTTTTTAAATTATTCCTATCATGGCATGTCATTTCCCCCTTGTTTTTATCACTTGAAGCTGATGGGGTGTAGGGGTTAGAAAATACTTATCCAAAAATGTTTTATGGAGATGCATTATCATACCTAAGGTATTTTCCCATCCTGATCTAACAGACTCCAAACATGTATCTTTATTTCTAGCTGGGTGGCTAGATCAACTAAACTCTCGGCAATAGAGAGATGAGGATCTCTCTGTACTAACTCCTTTTTCGTTGCTAATTCTTTCTACATAGCCTCCAAATGAGGTGTTAAAATTATCTATATAGAAATTATCTTATCTCTTATTCTCCCATCATTATCCATCAAATCAGCTAATCTCCTTTGTATATGAAGTAACCTTGTGAAATGAATGGAGCTGGAGCTTGCACCATGCTCAGTGAATGACCAGTAGACTTCAATTCTAATTGTAGTTTATCAATCAATTCTTGATTTTCCTTAGTGAAATCTTCTAAATTACATAGCTTCTTATACAAAGCATGAATATTCTACACAACCTCTTCTAGATTAGTCACTAAGGAAGAAAGTTCTACTTGTTTTATTGCTATCTCGATTGAGACCTTTTCAAGTACCTCAGTCTCAGACTTTCTTTCAGACCACTGCATAAGTTTTTCATTTGCCTCATTGTCATCACTATTCACCTTCTTAACAATTTAAAATAGTTATTCCAAAATAGGTTTAGTATCATTCACATCATCCATTTCAAAGGCTTCTATGAATATACCTTTGATTTCATGAAAAACCTGTTTATGCTGATGTTCTCTCCTTAAATCTTCTTACTTTCTTTTCTTCTTCAAAAGATCTTACAAGATTTGCATCTACTCATAAATCAAGTTATCAGTATCCTGTTAGCTCTTTTTCATGTAGAATCACCAATATAGTTTTCAAACTTGACTCTCGGGTTCTCAACTTTGGATTCTTACAGGGAAAAGGCTAATTGATAAGGACCAAGTCCTTCTTCTACTTCGGGCTCCACAGACCCAGGCGGGTGTACCTATCTTCAGACTCAATGCTCCATAATGATATTAACGGAAGTAAAAATTCATTGTAGAAAAATGGAAAGTGTGATAAGGATAAACTCCTTCTTTTCGAGCTTTGAACTCAGGCAGGTTAACCCTTTTTAGATCTACTTCTTGAAAGGATCACAACAATAGTTTATATCCTTGATACAAACTTTATCTTCTCAGTCGTTCAAACATACACGAAAGTAAATTATTATTTGAATTTTGTTGAGGGTGAGATCTCTGCAAATCGAGGATAGACCAGTGCCTTATCTTCGGGTATAGAGTCAAACAGTGAAACATATACTTACAGAAATCTTCTAAATGAAACAAAAACAAATCCCAGATAAAGTGCCTTACAATTCATCCTCTCTTAAACACATTTGATCATCAAATTCTTGCCAAATTCCTAAGCTCTGAGAAATTAACCTAAAGACATTACCCTTTCCTTGAAAGGAGCTAGAGATTAAAATCACAGATACCTTGTAAACGGTATATCAAAACTACCTTTTAGATTCAATACAAAAAAGCCACATAATTCAAACAAGAAGACAATTGAAATCATGCAAGGGAATTCTATTGTATTCCAATAAAATCTCACTGTATCAATACATTTCAAAATCTGATAAAATATTCTAAGATTTCAACAATGGCGCCAAGCCTCTACAGTATATTTTTCAACCTCCTTGAAATGAACAAAAGACTTACTATTTATAACATAGCCATCTTGGAATCCTCAAAAGGATGCAACAAGCTTGGGATGGCTAGAAAAGATCCTATACTAGAGACAAGATTACAAACTGACAAACAGATTGTAACAACACATTACAAAGATCTTTTTTCAACAATTTCGCAGGTGGCATCTTTGTCTAAAGATATTTCAGAGCAGTTTCTGAATTTGCTGCATGAATGATGACCACCATCCGGCTAATTTACATCATCCTTTGTTTGAAACTTTCTCTCCCTCATTTTTTGGATCAGATGCCATCCGCAACTCTATTCCTCCTCCTCCTCTATAAGTTGGACAACTGGCCTCTTTTTCTTCTTTATTGTTAGCTTCTCCCAAGCCGCTACTTCATCATCTACTGGCCAGTTGTAAGTCTATAATTCTTGTAACAAGTTGACTTGCTTGTCCCACATGGAGTCAGTTACATTTTTGGCTTCTGCCACAAATCGTATGCAATCATTTTCAATTTTAAATAAACTATCAATGATGTTATTACACCTCTCAAAATCCAGAGTATTGTCATTATTAAGGAAAACATCTTGTGTAATCACCAACGGATCCATTGATAGCTTCCATTCTTCCAACTTGATTAGGTTTCCATTGTCATCACATACCGCAGGCAAATACTTGCTATAATGTTTATCAAACATAAACAACTTAACCCTCACCTGGTTAGACTTACCTTTAAAAAACTTTGAAACAACATTGATTAAGCCAATCTTCTCAAAAACTTCTGTAACTACTCCAGGGATCTCAGGCTTATGCTCTTGTAAGCTATCAAGTTTATCAAACAACAAATTTCTTCCAGACCAAACACTATGAAGTGGTTCCAAAGCAGCCAATGATTCATTTATCTTTCTGTTTGTCTGCTGTAATTGGCTGATTGACTGATAAATTGTATCCATTTTCTCTATTATTTTATCTCGCTTGTATTGTATAATCTTTGAAATGGTGTCCAAAGATGCCTCTATCCTTAACTTATCTAAATCTTCATTAGGTCCCTCAAGTACTTCTTCATCAATTTGAATTGGGACCTCAATCTGCACATGGGGAACAACAACTACCTTCGAAGCTTCTTCCAGCTTAACTTTGATCTCTGCCAATTCATCTTCTAGCTGCTTGATCTTCATCAATTTTAAATCTCTATCCTTGGCTACCAAGCTTGCACTTTCAAACAACTTTGAGTACCTTTCAGATAATTGAACTATTTTTGCCTCATTCAGGTTAGCCCAATGAGTCACTACCTTAGAAACTTCAAGGTCAGTTGTATTCTGCATAGTCCAAATAATCTGATTCCCTTCCATCTTATCTTCTATACTCAATAGGGATGGCTTTTGAGTCCTAGGGGCCTTGGACCACATTGCAACAGCTTGAGACTTAGGGTCATAGCCACTTCCTTTTATCATATCACCAATGTGAACCTCATATGACAGGCTGCCCGGCGGTTGCTTTCTTATTTGATCTATGATGAAAGCAGAGGTCAGATCCCATCCTAGAGTCAATAGCATTCCACTTGACTTGACCAGTTGTCTAGCCTCATCTGCAGTTATAGGTTCAAGGCTAGGATCATAGGAATTTAATGCTCTCAAAGTCTCTTCACTTGGTTCCATACCTTCAGGCAGAAGTTTCCTCACTTCTTGTTGCTTATTCCAAACAAGGAAACTCTTGAATTCATCAGTTTTAATAAACTGGTCATCACTCAAAAATTCCTCTTGATAGACCTCTCTAATATCCCTTTCTAACCACAAGGACTGTTCCTTATCTGCTTCATCAGAGGCCACCTTCTTTC
The DNA here is from genome assembly GCA_027943335.1 of Chamaecyparis obtusa. NCBI lineage: Eukaryota > Viridiplantae > Streptophyta > Pinopsida > Cupressales > Cupressaceae > Chamaecyparis > Chamaecyparis obtusa. Next base: position 83,938 of record BSBK01009651.1, read on the forward strand.
CTTCTCTTATTGCCTTTCTCAACTGGTGATGGTAAACCCTATCACCTGGCACTAGAGCAGATGCTCTATCAATTGTTCTCCTCTATTTGCCTTGCCTTGAAGGCTCTCCCACCTCAAGCCTCTGTCTCTTCAAGGGTGGCTCTAGAGTATCCCCTATTTCTGGTTGGTCTTCAAAAGGCCTAACACTTTGTACATCTTCCATTTGTGGCAGGCTGTTCCCTTCCTGTGATTCATCAGAAAACTCCTCTTGATCAAAAGATGAATAATCTTTTGTTTTCTTTGGTTGACTCTGGTCAATCAACTTCTCCAACTGATTTGATAGAGTGTCATGCATCTCTATCATCTTGTCAATTCTTTTTAGATAGGGAAGGTCAGGGAAGAAACCCTCAAAAGGAAGCTGGGCTGCCTTTACTTGTTTTGACAAGTCTATTAAATCAAAGTACCTGTTCCATCTCCTCTTGACCTCATCATCATCGATGATATTTCTGACTACATCTTCCTCGTCCAAGCCTTCATGTTCTTTGTTCACACCAATGTTTGGGATGTATAGCATCCTGGCAATTTTGATGAAGCCCTCAAGATCTACATGTCTACAAGCACCAGTAGCCATTTTGAACTTATTTAACCATGCAGTAATTTGAGGAAATGCCCTCTTTCCTACCAGGAAGTCACCTATCTTGAATTGCCTAGGTGTGAATGTACCCTTCCTGTGAGGGGCTAGAATTTCCCTATCTATCCACATTAACTGCCACACAAATTCCAAACAAGCAACCCTTGGAGGCACAAATTTTGGTAACAGATGTGGGGGCTTGGGGCAACCGTAGACTCTCAAAATTGTAGCATTCTCCCCTAAGTAAAAATCACCCCAATTGTGATCTCCCTCCCAATTGTTTACAAACTGCACTGGTCGTAGGAGCCTGAGGACCCTTGGGGATATCCTTGTAGTATTGATCCCTAACATCCTTACGAGAGGATACACAATGAAATTCTGAAAGAGACAAAAATTCCCCTCATTGGAAGTAGAATTCCACATCCTCACCCATAATTGCACTGGATTATACTAGCCTTCAAAGTTGAACCTTGGCTTTAGCATGTTCGAATCAAAACTACTAATATTGAAGAACAAAATTAAGTGCATCAGCAAAGAATAATGCATGAACTTAATTGGGCTCTTACTATCCTTGATAGAAATCAGACCCTCAGGCATTCTATCAATGATGTACTGGATATAATCATAGTCAGTGTTAACCAAAGAATTCTGGATGTCCAGGATAATCATCAAAAGGTCAGCTGGTAAAAACTCTGCATCTCCATCAATTCCCAAAACCCTACACAACCCATAACAAGTTTTCTTCATGTAATGCTGAAGGGACTTAAATTGGTAAGGGGCATTCATGTGAGCAGGGAGGGGAGCTATATACTTATCTTGTTTTGGGATATGCTTCGTTATTTGGTCCTTCACTGTCCCTATATTCTTCTTATACCTCTCCTTTTCTTTGCTCAAATCAATTTCAGTAGACGTAGATGTATAAACATTAAAAACCTTCATGAACGAACCCCTATCAAGAGTAACCAAAGCTGACTGGTCCTCTTTCCTAATAGTCTTAGAAATAGGGTCGTAGCGCCTAGCTAGAGCAACAATTAAATCCACATCCAGGGATACATCAGGCACTACTAATTTCCCTAACCCCAAAGCCCAACCATTACATATAGGGATATGACTATCTCTATTTTTATAAAAGAAATTGAAGATAGTATAATCTGTGGTATTTGGTGTGATAGGATCTCTACAAAACCCTAGAACATCTTCAAAAACATCATCAGGAGCTCTTTTGTTTTGACTGGAACCAGGTAGCAACTTCAAAAACTCATCTGAATAATTAGGGTTGCCCTTATCTTCACCACTTTTAGCCTTTGCTTCATTGCTGGAAGATGCTACACTTCTCTCAGGTTGACTAATCTTGGCTTCAGAATTATCTTCAATCTCTGCAAAATGGATTCACTTGGCCTTCAAAAATTGCTTCAGAATGACACAATTCTCTTCGAATGATTTTGGACACAGGAAACAATGAGCTTAACTTATTTATCAATGCAAACAAGTATGTACAACTATCACAATCATTGTAAATCTCCTTAATTGCTCCCGCATTCAATTTCGCATGTCACCAATTTTTAAAATGGAGCTAGCCAATGTACAGATGTTGACAGATAGATTTTAAAAACTTGAAAACAAGGCAAAGAGGCAAATGATTAAGATCCTGCACTTTAAACCTATTTACATCATGCAATCTTCCTTTGAAACTGATTGGATGGCTCATTAGTTCACTTTCTAGCTTGATACTATACTTTATCCATGCAAGCAATGTCCCTTTCCCTTTTTTTTATTACCTTTTCCAACTGGGCCCATTTAGCGAATCTGCGACTGAAAGCTTCTCATGATCGCTGAATGCAATGTTAACCCTACCATATATTTAGAGAACTAGCAACCAAAGCCTTCGCGGGTTCTCAAAATGCAACCCTTAACTCATGATACTTTTCACGAATTAGCGAACACAACAACACCCTTCGAGCACTTGACTGCAGTTATTATTCAGCGAACCAGCGAACAAAGCCATCTCACATTCTCTTAATGTCGCGGCTAACTGTTAAATCTTTTGGAGATTCAGAGAACAAAGGGTTCACACATTTGCTAAATGGATCACCTAACCATTAAATTACTTGGAGAACTGGTGAAGCCTTCAATCTCTGAATCGCTGAATCTTTCTTAACCATCATTTTGTTGATGATCTACGGCTGTCGCCAGTTCACTGAAATATTTGATCATTGGTCATTTGATTACGAGATTCAGTGAACAAAGGGTTCATTGAATTGCCAGATCATATTAAACACTGAATATTTCAATCCGTGATTAAGCGACTGAAAACTCAAAAACTTAGCCAATCCTTTTATTCGCGCATTCGCCAAATGATTACACCCTTTACCTTTCCCTTTTAGAGAACCCATGACCACATGACTCACTGAATTGCTAAATCATTTAGCTTATCAGTAACTTATTCTGAGAACAAGCGAACACTTTAAAACACTCGTTCCGCGAAATTCTTCATACCAAACTGTCGGGGCCGCCAAACTTTGAAGTCTTTATACATTCACTTATTCACCAAATGAAACATGTAGGACCCAACAATACCTAAGATTAAACCACAACCGTCGATCCTGACAATGATCTAAGGTATTTGCCAAGTTGCTAGGTTATTTTGCCTTTAACCGCTAGATTCAGAGAATGAGCGATAACCGTTGTCGCCAAGTCGCTGAAATATTTGCAAAGAACCGCCAAGGAATATGCGAATTGGAGATAATGCATTTGCCAAATCGCCAGATGTTTTCTGATAACCACTAGATATTTGGAGACTACGTGAATGAAGATGACACTTAACATTTTTAACACATTCTCCAGTTCGCTGAATAGCTGAGGTGTTAACCGGGATACTTAGAGACCACGTGACTAAACTGACACTTAACATAAGATTGACTTGTTCATTGAATCGCTGAATAATATATGAGACACGCTGTGACCTTTTCTGATTCAGCGAACACAAAAATTAAGCACGTGCATGATTTAATCCACTCAAGTGACTTAAAAAGGTAACAATAAAAAAGAAGAATAAGAGGCCAAACATGAGGATTTTTGCATGAATTCAACATTATTCAAGGACAAGACCTAGAGTAAAGATTTTTGAAGTGGGTTATGACAAATTTTTGAAGAACTCCCGACACCTGGACCTAGGAAAATTTACAGACCAGAGGACTAACCCATCATTTGGACAAAAACCTCAAAAAATTAAGAATATTCCCAACATATCCCACTTTCGAATAACTATAAGTTCATCAAGTGTAACATGTGTTCCTAGAGATTTCTCCTTTTTCTTTTGACTTTTCTTCTTAGGTGTATTTCCACTTGGCATCTATATTAGAGCTTTAATAGCCTCTTGTTCCTTAGGATTTTTATTTTCCTTAGTTGTTTCTTCTTCAGTCTTCTTTTTTTCCTCCATATGAGGACCTGTAATTACTAATGCAAACTTATATACTTGATCTCTTTGGCTCTCCTCTCCTTGTTCTTTCTTGTCCTCCTCGGCAGGTGCATTCTCAATTGTTATTGTTATCTTGTCATGTTTCTTGACACTTGCACTAAGTAACACTTGTTTCTCAACTGTGACCATGTGTGATCTTTAAGGTGCATTTTCTAAAGTTGAAGTTTCTTCAATTCATGTATAATAAGGCACCTTTATAATAATGGGATTGACACTTGGTAGAGGGTGACCAGAAGTTCCCTCAGCAAGAAGTTGACTCTTTATTTCTTCCCCAGTCAATACATTGGTGATAATTGGTGTATCCTTAGGTATATACTCTATTGTGATCACATCCTATGATCCAATTATCTCTACCTTTTGTCTTTCCTAATCCTCAATATTCTAAGGTTCACCAATGTCTTCCTTATTATCTATCTCCACTTGGCTGGATGTACCTTCACCCGGTTGTGGACTCTTCTCAATTAACAGTCCAAAAATAATCTTCCACAACCGTATGCTTTTTTGGACAACATCTTCAACCTTATGGAGCTTGGGTACAAACCTATTTCTATACTACTCCATATATGTTGTTATTTAATGTGGTGATAAATTAGACATGATTTGAGCTAGTGTACTCTCCCTTATATGATTTTCTGTCATTATGGCCTACTACCATTTTTTCACAATTATTTTATATAGTTTGTCAAGGATGAGATTCCCAATCTATAGAGGTGTCATATTGAAAGTGCATAGCATCTCTAGCATTCCCTCTTCAACTCTTTCTTTTTCATCATTATTTATATTTTCAAATTTTATTTTCTTGAAGCTTGCTAATCCATCTGTACTTTGATATTGTGGCATATTTCATCCACAATCATTTGTCATCTATGTGATGAAATTTTTAAATTTGTATTGTCATCTATATATGTCTCTTCACCATCATGATCCTTCTCCAAGACTAACTTCCTTCTCAGTTTCTTCCTAGGATGACTCGACACAGCTTTGGTTTGAACTGGTTTTCTTTTACCTGACCCTTCCCCTTTTGTTGGTGTCTTTCTCTGGGGCTCCACAATTGTGATAGTAGAAGCTGCCCTAGTTCTTAGTCTAAGTATTGTAGGAGGAGTGGCCTTTTGTTTCTGCAATTTTCTTTTGCTAGTCTCAGCAACTGATGCCTTCTTTCCCTTCTTTTCAATTTCATTTTCCTCCTCATCACTTCCTTCAAACTCACTAGATTTATCTTCTCCTAGCCCTTGTGTTAGTTCAAGAGTTTCATTTTCATCTTCAACTTCTCCTAGCATCTTCTCTATGTTCTTAACTATTTTATTCCTCTTTCTCTCAAGGGTTGCAGACTTTAACCCCATAGTTATTTTAGGCTTAGCTTCCTCATAGTTTCCAAAAAGTTTTTCCTTCCTATCAATCTCCTTAGCTAGTAAAGTGGTTATAGCTGCAAAATTTTGATCTACATTCACCTCATAAGTTAATGGCCTTATCCATGTTACTCTAGGCATAATATCCTCTACATAAGTGTGGTTGGTATCCACTAGAAAGTATGTCATTGTAGTTCTTCTCTACTAGGGATACATGGATCCTACTCCTCTTTCTCATTTTATTTTTCAATTCTACAAAGTAGCTATCCATAAGACTCTCAAAACTCTCCTAACTAATGAATAAATTCATTTATCTATTGGGTTACTGGTTGGTCCATACTCCATACAACATCTCTAATTATAGGAAAACTATTGTGAACATAGAAGAATAAAAAAGTGATCAGAGAACCAAAATTAGACATAGAGTTCTTGGCCTTCCTGATAGAAGTTATGTTCTCAGTAAGCTGGGTCAACTGCATCTCGACAAGATTGTAAGTGTGATATTTATTCACTATCTTCCATGCTTGATTGACTAGAATGCAGGGAACACTATCTAACCTACTTGACTGATAGAATTTGTGAGAAATCACTGTCACTGCAAAATATATTTTTGGATATGTGATTGTGGATATTTTCATTCCTCTCTTATTCCACACTGTCTGAGTGTTTATTTGAATTATCTCTTTACTCTGACATCTCATTGTTTTCTTCCTAGTTAGATTGGGATAGCTAGTGACTCGGTGAATCATATCCTTGGTGATCTTGACTGGCCCATTCTCCAACCATATCTTCATGTCATGAAATTTTCTTAATACAATCTTGATCCATTCAACCTTGAAATTTCATGAGAAATATAGGACATGCACTAACCATTTCTCAAAATTTTTTGATGTTCAACCTTCAACACTTAGTTGATACATAACTTGTTGTATGCCTCCCTTAGCTCATAATCTCTTATTTCCATGATTGTACACATATAGCATGAGTGTGCATCATGAATCATTAAGACCTTAGGTGGAATTTTTGATAGGGAACCCATGAGATCTCCCTTCACCACAATTTCAAGAATGGTTTGAAACTTAGGTGGCTTACATGCATCACTCCTCAAAAGTTGATAATTAAAAAATTCCTTTCCTAGCTTCTTAGCTACTGTAGATGATGTAGATTCCATATCTCTAAATTTAGGGTTCTAATTACAAGTTCAAGTTACTTGATAATACCTTGATTCAACAGCCCTTCACGATGTTTGCCGATGACATGCTGTAGAGATCTTCTCAAATTTCACTTATCACAAATAGCTCTTCTTAATCGCCTTAAAATCACTATGTAAATTCTCAAATCATTAGATAAAATGAAACATAAAGGTAATAATTTTCTTTATGGACCCCAAATAGTCGAATTAGGGCTTCATTAAATGATTCATACATTGAGTAGGTGAATATAGTTGTCTCGACCTTCTCATGTCAACTCGGTTACCATGTGCTCAATCAATACTACCATTTAGTTTTTACACTATAGATATCACATCTCACCTACCATAGGAGCTTGGCACACCCTGAGTGACTCAATTATTATGGACTTAAATACTGATGCTCGACATCAAATGTGCAATTTTACTCTTTTCTCAAATTTTTCCTAATCCATCTTAATTCATGTAGATATGGACTTTAATCATCTCAAATGTTAGGAACTAATGTAAAATATGAAACTAGAGAATTCAGTTCCTCACATACCTTATTTTCTTAGTTTGATGTAGTGTGATCACCTGGTCCATTGGATTGAGTGACCTCAGATTCACTGGCTCCACTACTACATTCATGTGCTTGATGTTGATGTTTCTTTAATCACCTAAAAATGGACAAAGACAATTAAGTACTAATTCAATTGAATCAAATCAAACATTTAGCTAATCAAAATTAAAATCAAGTCTTAATTCGAGGTAAATCAAAACTGAGAGCATTTTAATCAAGTTAAATGAAATCAAAGTGCAATTAATTCTATTAATTGTATAGTTTTGAATTAAATCAAATTCAACCCATTCAAGGGGTACATGGCTAAATAAATGAATTAAAATCAATTAATAAATCTTAATTTCTGTCAACAACCCAAAAGGAGAGGAAATTAAATCAACCAATAGGATTTGAGGAAAGGCATTCACATGGATCAAGCCAAATTCAATCTCAATCACTCAAAGTGAAAGAGCATCTTGTCCATTCATCTTGTCTACTTGTCCCAAGCTTTGAGGACACAAACTTTGCATTGTCTTCAAAGGGTGGAACCAAAAACTCAACTCAAGCTTAATCATGATCAATTATACTACACCCCCCACCCTTGCATAAATGTATAAAAGGAAGATCAAAGTCAATCATAATTCATAACCACACATCTTAGAAATGCATCAAACCTCTTGCATTTTATAGCTAGAAAGGAAAATTAAGGCAAATTAGTTGTATTTCATTTGGAATTGAACAATTTAGCTTGTCTATCACATCATTTCTCATTCTAGGACTGTCATTAATGGTAGCTTGCTGAGAGCTTCACATTAACACTCTTAGATAGAGAGCCATAGGATGCTTAATTGTGCTTTATTTGCTAAATAGAGTATTAATTATGGTTTATTTAGTCTTTATTTGATTTATTGTATGCTACTAATTCTATGAAGGTACATTTCCTTGTACACAAAATGGTGCCCACCATGGGGCAGAATGCTTCACTTTTCTAATCTCTCAGAATTTTCCCAATTTTGTCAAATTTTTGCATGTTTAACTCTCAAGTTTTTTAGGAAATAACACTTTTGACAGCTCAAATGGTGCTTCTTCATAGTTAAACAACACTTCTGAGCACTGTATTGATGCTTCTACAAAAAATTTGAGCACCTTTGCACCGATTAGCAACACTTTCAAATCCTTCTATTCTCTGTCTATTATTCTCACAATGCTTTTGCCTTGACTACCGAGTGCTTTTGTCCTGAAAACTAAGTGCTTCTACGCATTTACTTAGTGCTTTTACTTGATTTTTACTGCCTTTGATAAATTTTGCAGTGCTTTTACTAGTTATTTCTGCACTTTTGAGTAAACTGTCAAACTTCAAATAACGCTTTTAATTAGATTAACAATGCTTTTAAGCAGTTAAATAGTGCTTCTAAGCATTATGACAGTGCTTTTGCATAAACTGTAAATTTCATTATCTGACTGTGTTAAAATGATTTTCATGACACTGTAGGATGTCTGATCACAAAAAAGTAAAAAAACTAGAGAGCAGATTCAACCAAGAAGGCAAGGCTTTGACTAAGAAAATCAAGAAGGAGAACTTTTCTCACATCAAATCAGTTCTTGAGGATTCACAAGAGGAAAATCAGGTTTATGAGAACTATCTTAAGGTTGTAGAAGAATATAAAACTAAGTTTGTCTCACTTAATTGGATTTTCTCACCTTAATTCATGTTTTTCTCAAAATTTGCAAATAAGGCCTTAGATTCAATTCAATATTTGCTTCTTCAATTTCATTTTTGGTTTCCTTCATTGTGGCTATTTTTGTTGACTAACTTTGTTGGAGGAAAAGCACATTGGAAATGAACTATAGCCAAGGTAAGCCTAAAATGGAAAAATCACTCAAAAATGCCCCTAGCCTTTGCTAGCTACAAGGAAAGGTAAGCCTCAAACTAGTGAATATTTTCCCTTAAATTGTGGCATTTGGTGCTTTTAAGAATCTAGTAATTACAAAACAACCTATCTTTGTTTGGAAAGTTTAGCATTTAGGCATATACCCTTCACTTCTTCTAGTGAATCAAAATGCAAAAGGTGTTAAACTTTTTAATTAAGAAGAAAGGTTGAGGAAATCAAGCACATAAAATCAAAGCCCCTTGTTTGTAGAAGAGAGTAGAAATACTCAATTCTCTTTAGTTAGTGGGCTAGTAATTGAACCTTGTTTATTATGTTTGGGAAATTAATAAAAAGTTATGGATATGCTCTTCACCTTTTGGTGAACTAAATTCCAAAAAACTAGTTCTTAACTCCATTTCCTTTCTTTACATGAATATGCTAGAACATTAGTGGGCTCACCTCCAGAGAAATTGCCTTAACAAGGCCGGTGAGAGGGACAACCCAAAGTGTGATACACTTTCTTTTTGCCACGAGAATCCAACCCACTATAAAACAAAATGCATACATCCTTAATGGGGTGTGTGACAAAAGGATACTAAATTTTTGAACTTCCTCAAGTAGTCCTCACGGATTGTGCAAAACTCTGATATACCGGTGGTGGGAAGCCCCTTAACATACTTAGGGGATGAAAGTTTAGGATCCATTTTGAATGAAATCCATATTAAATCCTTGATAAAATAGCAAGACCACCTTTTTAGAGCCATGATTACAAGCCAAATCTCAAGCTAGGTAGGTGCTTGAAGTTTCTTTTTGTGCAAAACCCATGATAACATACTTTCAAAATCAAAAATTTTGTGTTAGTGGGTAAAAAGAGATAGTGTATGCATGATTGTTGTGTTTGAAATACATAAACAAGTGAGAGAGATATCCATTGATAGTTCATCTTACATTTTTAATCTCTTCAATTAAAATCAACAATTATCAAATCAAGGAGCAATTCGAATCAAATTCTTTTTGGTGTCGGTTTCCATGTGGTCCCACAAATTTAGGGTATCTTTACAAGGAGATATCACGTGTGTTGCAAATGAAGTTCATGAAGTTGAGTACCAAAGTCTCTTCAAAGGTCAAGATCAAGGGGATATCATCCCAAATTTATTTGAAGAAAAACTTAACAATATGGATCGAAATTCTACATATTATGATTATCAACATGGAGGAATCAACCATAACACCAACAATGCTAATCAAGCTCCTAAAGAAACACTTGAAGAAAAAGTTGAGAGAGTAGCCCAAGACCATGAATTTCTAGAAGTTATGGAGAAATTATAGATAAGGATAGGGAGAAATTTTTCCTAAACCTAGCCCAAAGGAGAGTAAAGCTTCCCCATGATTACGATATAGAACAACTTAAGAAAGATCAAGAGCAAGATAACCCCATGAATGCTATGACTAGGAAAATGAAAGCCTTCCAAGAGAAAATTAATACCATGAAAAAGATGGCCAAACCTAAGGCGTTTTCTATTGAAGCTTTGTGTCCTTTCCCATTCAACAAAAGCTTATTTATGGCATCCTTTCCCTTTAATACCATTTTTCCTAAGTATGACAGGTATATGGGTAAAATAGACCCATAGGATCATCTAAGGGAATTTTGTGCCTTAAGCATTGAGTTCATACATAATGATACATATCTAATGAGACTCTTTACTAGAAGCTTAGGAGGTCCCACCATGGAGTGGTTTTCAAAGTTACCCCAAGGACTAAAGACCTTTGAGGATTTAGCCTCCAAGTTTGTGACCCACTATTCTTATAATATTGAGCATGAAATCATGATGCTCAAATTGTGTGATACCAAATAGAAAGATGGAGAATCCTTCTTAAGATTCCTACAAAGGTGGAGGACCATTTTTTCAAGGTATCCATGAAGTATCCCTGAGAAAGAAAAGATAGAAATATTTACAAACAATTTGACCATGGAGATGAATTATCGATTACAACTCCAATGTCCCCCAACATTTGAAAAACTTGTCTAAAATGGGATCAAGATTGAGGATGTATTGGTAAAGAGAGGAGAGATAAAATTATTTAATTCCAACAAATCCAATACCAACAACAACAATAATAATTATGTGTCTAAATATGTCAATAATCAAGGGGCCAACAATCAAAATGATAAGCCTAAGCTATGGTTGAAGAGTAAAAATAAAAACCTTGTGAATGATGGAGTCGTAGAGGCTAATAATTTGAAGGCCACCCCTTTTAATTTATCTAGTGGAGCCAATTCTTCCTACAATGTTAATCAATCGAACAAGGCTCCATTCAATTCCAAGAATAATGCCAACAATAACAATTCCAATAATTTGAACAACAATGCTAATAATCCTTACAATAATGCTAATGGGAATAATCCCAAACCTTTTCTCTCCATATATAAAAAAAGAAAATTCACCTATCTAGGTGAACCTTTGGAGAATGCATTAAGGACCTTGGTTTTTAACAAGATCATCACATTACCTGATTTAAGAGATTTTGAACCTCAAGTTAAACCTAATTGGTGGAATGATTCTCATCATTGTGAGTATAATCGAAATAGAGGTCATAAAATCAATGAATGCATGAGGTTGAAACACTTAGTGCAAGATTTAATAGATGATGGAACTATCAAAGTTGAAGGGCCTCAAAACAATGAGGATCACATGGCCTTTAAAAACCCATTTCTTAATCATGAAAAGGGTGATTCATCTAATGCTAATCAGAATCAAAAGAAAGGTAATGAGAAGGTGAACTTTTCCCACACCTATGATACCATAATCAATACTTTAAGAGAAGAAGATAATGTCGTAAATGTTATCATAGTAAAGGAAAAATTAAAAGTAGTTTCTAATGTTGTCACTAGGGGGAAAGCCTCTAAAATCACTCTACCCAGTAATATTTCAAGAATTGTTCTACCCAACCAAAGTACACCTTCATCATCAAAACAATATAACTTGGTTGATCAATTAAAAAGGACTCCCACCCAAATTTCAATCTCAGAGTTACTCAAGTTATCACCTACACATAAAGAGATTTTAGAAAAAGCTTTAGTGGAAACCAATGTGCCACTAAACCTAGATGTGGATAAGTTTCAAAATATGGTGGGACACATCATTTCTCCCCATTACTTATCATTTTCCGAGCAAGATGACATGTCACTTAATCATCCTCAAAACTTTCCTTTTCACATAGAAGTCTTGATTCATAAGCATAGGGTGAAAAGAGTCCTTATAGATGGAGGAGACGACTTAAATATTTGTACCCTTAGCCTAGTGAAAGCCCTAGGATTTTCTGAGGAAGCTATTGACCCTAAGAAAAAGATAACCATTAAAGTCTATGATGATGAAGAAAGAGCTTCAAAAGGAGTCATAGTACTACCCATAAGAGTTGGTCCCATGCAAAAAAAAGACCATTTGTCAAGTGCTAGATTTAAAGTTGACCTACAATATATTGTTAGGAAGGCCATGGATCCATGAAATGTAAGCCATTCCTTCTACTTATCACCAATGTTTGAAGTTTCCTTATCTAGGGAAGGAAATAATGGTAAGTGGGGACTTAAACCCCTTCCAATATTGTAACAACATCAAGCCTATCAATGACTTTGTAGTCCCACACAATGTAGAAGGGTCTATACCTAATCAAATGGAGCAAGGGAAAATTTCTAAAGATATCCAATTGTTAAAGGGAAAAGAAAAGATAAAAAAGGAAGTTGTTATTGAAGACATACCAAAACTCACTAACCTAACTACATCAAGTAAGGGAAAAGAGAAGGTTAGTGAGGATAATGTTATTGAAAAATCAAAAGAAGATCAAACCAAAGCTATGGAAGTATACACCAAAGAGGCCCATTACCAAATGATGAAGAATTTTGATAAGCAATGTAAAATCAAGCAAAAAGGAGTAGGTGAATACTCCCTATCCATGATGGACTTACTCTTATCTCCTAAGTCCTATGGAAGACCCTAAAATCTACCCCACAAATACAATAATCATTTTGTGAGAGCTAGTAATTCATCATTCATGGATGAGAATGATAATGAGATCCTAAATTGGCTCTAAAAGGATGAAGAAACAAGTGCCCATGTCAAACACATCCAAAATCCCAACATTCCCACACATCAATATGGGAAAGCATTTCAAATCATGCAAAAGATGGGGTAAAAAGGCCAAGGAACTTTGGGCATGAGGAATGAAGGGCTTGTTGAACCAATAGAAAGTACATGGTGAGATAGCAAGGATAAAATAGGATTAGGGTATCTTGAAGAAGGGTACACTCAAAAACACTATCCAAAAATCCATGGTCAAATATTGCAATTAGAATCTCATAGTGATGAAGATTCTAATGAGTCAGAATGGGAGACATTATCTGATGAGTCATGCCATGAGAAGGGTATTGATGTTATTCATACCTACACTTCTACCAAGGATAAAGGATGAATAGCATAATCAAGTCCAAATCAACCATCTAGTTCAAATCAAGTGGTTCTAAATGATGTACCAAGCATAGAAATAGAGGTAAATCATTAGGTAGGTGAACCCTATGTACCTTCATGGAGACCTACTATGGAGGAATCAAACGTTAGGTTTAATCCACATGACTTTTATCCAATAGAAAACTTAGAGGAGTCTAGTGAGGAGGACTTTGATCCTACTTCTTTAGAACATTTAGAAGAAGCACATGTCATAGACTTGAATGATACAATCTACGAACCATCAAATGAGGTCTTATCTTTAAATCCCATTGAACCAAGCCTAAGTATTGACCCCTTAACTCGCATACACTCAAAATTAATCGAATGGGATTCCATGGAACCAACTACCCTTCCAACTTTTTTGAATGACAATGTGGTGTCCCAATATCTCAATGCAGTTGAACTTTCTTCTACTATGGAATATCAGGAAGAAATGATAAAGGGGAGTATCCAAACTTTCAATCCATTGAAAAATGAAAAAACCAAAAAAAGTAAAAAAGGAAAAGAATCAAGTGTTAAAACCATGTTGTGGCAACATTATATCCAAAAGAAAAAGAAATAAAAGGATGTTTCCAAAGGTGAAAACCCAATTGAGGCACCTAAGGAAGTTTGGATGCTCTACCAGAACATTATGAAGAGAGATCTCCAATTTTGATTGAGCCTACAGAAAGGATAAACATTGGATCAGAAACAGAGCCAAAGATCATACACCTAGCAACATCCTTATCTAGTGAAGAAAGGAAAGAATTAATAAAATTTTTTAAGGAAAAGAAAATCAATTTTGCTTGGTCATATGATGATATGCTAGGATTGGATCCAAACTTGATTATGCATCACCTAAATATCAAAGAAGGAGTCAAACCAGTCAAACAGAAGTTAAGGAAGATGCATCCACACATAGCCTTGCTAGTGAAAGTGGAATTAGAGAAATTACTAAAGATTGGATTTATCATAGCCATTGATTATGCACAATGGATTTCAAATATAGGACCAGTTTCAAAAGAAGATAAGTCCATTAGGATTTGCATGGATTTTAGAGACTTAAACTTGGCATGTCCTAAAGATGACTTTCCTCTTCCAAGAATAGATGCCATTGTAGACTTAACAGCAGGACATTCCATGTTTTCACTTATGGATGGATTTAGTGGCTATAACTAAATCAAGATAGCACCCAAAGACCAAGATAAAATAGCATTTACATGCACATGGGGGACATTCTGTTGGAATTTTATGCCCTTTGGTTTAAAGAATGCCAAGACAACATATCAACGGGCCATGACCACAATATTCCATGATATGATGCATAAGTTCATGGAAGATTATGTAGATGAAATATTAGAAAAATATCATTCAAGAGAGGAGCATCTACCAATTTTAGAGAAATTTTTTGACAGATTAGAGCAATTCAAAGGAAGGCTCAATCCAAAAAAGTGTGCATTTGGGGTCCAATCTGGAAAACTACTAGGCTACATTGTATCAACAAAAGAAATAGAGGTGGATCCTGCTAAAGTCAAGGCCATTATGGAGATGGAAGCACGTAAAAACATTAGCCAAATGAGGTCACTACAAGGGAGAATTCAATCCATCAGGAGATTCATATCCCAACTAGTGGAAAAATGTCATAACTTCACCCAACTTTTGCATAAAGATACAAGTTTCAAATGGGATGAGAAGTGTGAAGAAGCCTTCAATTTATTAAAGAAATACCTCATGAATCCTCCAATCTTAATGCTACCTATCAGAGGCAAGCCCTTGATCCTATATATTTTAGCAACAGAGAATTCCTTGGGGGCACTTTTGGCACAAGAAGATGAAAGAGGCAAAGAAAAGGCAATATATTACATAAGTAGAACCTTAGTCAAATACGAGCTGAACTATACATTCATTTAAAGGGAATGCTTGGCCATGGTTTTTTCTTCTCAAAAATTACACCATTATATGCTATCTCATAAGATAAGACTCATTACCAAGATAGATCCTTTGAAGTAGCTACTTAGTAAAACAACATTAAATGGAAGGCTAGCCAAATGGGTCATGGTGTTGACTAAATTTGACATTGAGTATATAGACCAAAAATATATCAAAGGGAAAGTCATTTTTGACTAGTTAGCGGAAGCACCACTTTAAGATGATCATCCCATCCAAGTAGAATTCCTAGATTCAAAGATTGTGAATGTTGAGGCAAAGACATGGAAATTATATTTTGATGGTACATATACTCAACATGGATCAGAAGTAGGCATACTTATAATCACCCCTCAAGGATCTACAATTCCAAAGTCATATAAATTTTTATTTCCATGCACCAATAACATAGCTGAATATGAAGCCTTGGTTATTGGAATCAAGTTGGCATTAGAGTGGAAGGTGAGAGAACTAAAGGTTTATGGAGACTCACAATTAGTCATTAATTAGGTGACACAAGGTAGGGATGCAAGAGGGGCCAAATAATGGTGCACCCTAATGATCCAAGCCTTCTCAACACATGTGGAAGTAAACAAACAACAACAAAGAGAGAGAGAATGTAGGGAATTTAATATATTTTCATCCAATAGAACCATACATGCCAGGCTGTAAGGACTTCCTGGTTACTGCCTAATATTACAATGAATTCATAAGTCCTCAAACATGTGAGGATCTATCAAAACCTCTAATTCTATCATCTATCAAAATTGTATTAAAAACTCTCCTTAATCTACCTCCCTAAACTCTAAACCAACAACTACATTTATACAAGAAGCTGCTGAACTGAGTCGGCCTTCAGATCCACAATCAATGGAAGGAATGGTCAGATCTAGGACCACACACTTCCCAATGATGTATATCAATATTAAACCCATGATCCAATATAAATGCATAAGTCAGCCACAAAAAAAACTAAAACTAAACCCATTGGTGAGCAAGATAACCGAGTAGCAGACAAGAAATGTCGAGCTCTAGTGAAACAACTGACCACCTAGGAGATAATTGACCACACTTGGTAACCAAAGGAAACTGACCAACTACCGACTGACTTGGTCAAAGAAGGAATTGAGCAACACAGAAAAACTCCAAATTGTTTTTGGTGACATAGGATTTCCAAAGACCTGAGATGCTCCGGCATCAGACACCTAGGGTTATTTTGAAATTATTCTCCAAATCATTTGGTAGGTCTAGTCTGAGCTACATCCAACTTAGACTATGAAATCCATGAACTATCTTCCATCAGTCTATTCTTCCATTTTACTAGATATTCCATTTTTTGTTTTCCTCTTGTACTCTTGCCAACTCTTTCCTTTAGGATTTGTTCAACTTCATCATTCTTCTTCTTAGGATATTCTGCTGGTATTGTCACTTCTTCATCAGGTTCATGATACTCATACAAATCAGAAATGTTGAAAATAGGTGATATGTCCATGTCATCAAGTAACTCAATTTGAAATGCATTTCCATTGTCAAATTTCCTCATAATCTTGCAAGGTCCAAACTTCTTCATCTTCAGCTTCCCATATGTTCCAATAGTAAATTGACCTTTCTTCAAATGAACCATCACTTCATCACCAACATCAAAAGTTTTATGTCTTCTTGCTCTATCAGCTTTGTCTTTGTATTTTTGATTACTATCTTCCAGCTTCAGCTTCACATCTTCATGCAATGTCTTCATGTACTCAGCAAATTTTATTCCTTCAGCACTTTTCTTATTCTCATTAGCAATGTCTCTCAAATCAGATATTCCTCTTGGTTGTGTGCCATTCACAATCTCAAATGGCATCTTTCCAATACTTCCATTCATTGAATTATTGTATGCAAACTCTTCTTGTTCCAACAGAGAATCCCAATTACTCGGTGTGTCTCCATCTAAACATCTCAAAATATTTCCCACACTTTTGTTCAAAACTTTAGTCTGTCCATCGATTTGTGGGTGAAATGTAGAACTATATTTCAAATTAGTGCCAAATTTCTTCCAAAGGGTTTTCCAAAAGTAACCAACAAATTTACTGTCTCAGTCAGAGATAATACTCCTCGGTAATCCATGCAATCTGAAAATTTTCTTAAAGAAAAGATCTGCTATATGTACTGCATTTGATGTCTTTCTACATGGTATAAAATGTGCCATCTTTGAAAATATATCCATAGCAACAAATATAGAATCATTATCTCTTACTGTCTTCGGTAAGCCAAGAACAAAATCCATACTGATGTCAATCCAAGGTTTCTCAGGAACAACAATGAGTGTATATAATCTAGTATTTTGACTTACTCCTTTTGCAACTTGACAAACTCCACAACTTTTAACAAATTTCTTAACATCTTTATACAACTGCGGCCAATAGTAGTTCTCCTTAAGCAAATTCCATATTTTATCAATACCAAAATGTCCAGCCAAACCACTACTATGTTTCTCCTTTATCAAATTAGATCTCATTACTCCTCTTAGTATACACAACTGAATACATTTAAACAACATACCTTCCTGAATAAAATATTCATCCCATTTAGTATTTTGTTGATCTTGAATAGGTGCTCTGCACTTTCTCCATGGCTCAAAAAAATCAGGGTCAAACTCATAAGAATCTCTCATCTCATAAAAACCAAGAACTTCAATTTTCATCTTGGTCATCAAAGATCTTCTTCTACTCAATGCATCAGCAACTTGGTTAGTGACTCCACTCTTATGCTTTATCAAAAATGTGTAACTTTGCAAATACTCAACCCATTTCATGTCTCTGATTCAACTTATTCTGACTACCCAAATATTGTAAAGTCTTATGATCAGTATACAACACAAATTTACTCGGTATCAAATAATGTTTCCATTTCTTTAGTGCTTGAACAATAACATAGAATTCTTGATCATACATAGAATATTTCCTTCTAGCATCATTCAAATTCTCACTAAAGAAAGAAACAACTTTACCTTCTTGACTCAACACAACTCCAATTGCACTTCCACTTGCATCACATCCCACTTGAAATACTTTACTGAAATCAGGTAATGCCTAAATAGCTAATTTAGCAACCTTTTGTTTTAGAGTCCCAAAACTTTTGTTAGCTCCATGTGTCCACTTGAATTCTCTTTTGTCTCCTCTCATAGTCTCAGTCATAGCATTACAAATTGAACTGCAATTCCTTATGAACTTTCGGTAAAAACTTGCCAAACCATGAAATGATCTTACCTCACTAGCATTCATAGGTGTAGGATAATTCAAAATAGCTTCAAACTTTTCAGGATCCATTTTCAAACCATAAGCTGAAATAACAAATCCCAAATACACAATCTCCTCTTTCATGAATGAACACTTTTTCAGATTTATCAGCAATGTTTCCTCTTTCAATTTATGCAAAACTTGTCTAACATGCAATAAATTTTCTTCTCTCATCTTACTGAATATTAGAATGTCATCAAGATATACAATCACAAACTTACCCAAGAATTTATTCAAAACTTCATTCATCAGCCTCATAAAAGTACTTGGTGTATTAGTTAAACCAAAGGGCATAACCAAGCACTCATAAAAACCTTCTTTTGTCTTGAAAGTAGTTTTCCATTCATCACCTTCTCTAATTTTGATATGATGATACCCACTTTTCAAATCAATTTTGGTGAAATACTTTTCTCCAGTCAAATTTTCCATTTTGTCATCCATTCTCGATATAGGAAACCTATACTTCGCTATTATCTTATTGATTTCTCTGGAATCAGTACACATTCTCCATTCTCCATTCTTTTTAGGTGCCAATATAGAAGGTACTACACAAGGACTCAAAGTTTCTTTGATCAAACCTTTCTCCTGCAACTCTTGAATCTGTCAGTTCAATTCCTAATTCTTGGTAGGTGTGAACCGATGAGGTGCCTTATTCGGTAAACTAGCCCCAGGGATTAGATCCATACAATGATCAATGCTTCTTTTCAGTGGCAAACCATCAGGTACATTATCAAAAATGATGTCACTATACTCGGTGAGTAACTTATCAACCTCCTCAGGGACATTATCCTCTATTTTATAACTCAGTTTGTTAGGGATCACAGCAAAACATACATCATTCTTCTTCAAAGAGTTAACAAACTTTCTTCCCTGCATCAAACAAACTTTCACAGATGTGCAAACATTACTAACAGGTTTTGCTATCAATGGTAACAAGATTTGTTTCTTTCCATTAGCCACAATAGTATACCTATGCAATCTCCCATCATATATAGCATGTGTATCATATTGCCAAGCTCTACCCCAAAAAATATGACAACAATCCATAGGCATGATATCACATAAAACCTTATCATATTACTTTCCAATCTTCAAATTCACATAACATTGCTCACTTACAAGGAGTGTATGCTCATCTTTGATCCATGAAATCTCATAGGGCTTCAGATGTACCAACCTTGCCAACTACAATTTTATGACCATCTCCTCAGATGCTAGATTCTCTGAGCTACCACTGTCAATGATTACCTTCCAATCATTATTAAAAACTCTACATCTAGTCTTGAAATTTTTTTTCCTTATCATATCTTCCTTCTTGATTTCATTCGATAGTGCTCTCCTTACCATCAAGTTATTTTCTTTCTCAGGTTCATTCGGTGACTCTTCTTGCACCAAAGCATTTCTACTGCTAACAACCTTCTTACTAGCATGTGTACATTCAAAAGATCTATGTACTTCTCCACACTTTGTAACAAGTTCCTTAGAAACTTCCTCTACCATAACCACCTCAGTAGTTACTACCTCTACCTCTAGATGAACTTTCAGCTTTCCACTCGGTCTTGCCTTTGTCCAAATTTGTCTTTTTTGGTTTAGATCTGCCATTTTCACCATTAGATCTACCTCTTCCTCTAGGGAATCTACCACCTCAACCTCTTTGTCTTTGCTCATCTCTTTTGTTCAATTTCTCCTCGGCCTTCAAAGAAAATTCATAAGCCTCTTCAATGTTCTCCAACTTGACCATACTAATTTCCTCTTGGATGGAAACTCTCAAACCATTCAGGTGTCTACCAATTCTTTCCACATCATCTTCATCATGTCTAGATTTGATATCTAATCTATAGAATTCCTCAGTATATTCCTTTACCGAGCTATCTTTCTGCCTCAAACTTTGCATTCGCCAAACTAGGTTAATTTGATAATCATATGGTAAGAACTTTCCTTTCAATTTGTTCATCATTTTATTCCATACCTTGATTTTTTCTTTTCCTTTCCTCTTCCAATCCAACTACAGATGTTCCCACCATAACCATGCATGACTTTTCAACTTTGTGTTTGCAATCTTCACCTTCTTATCCTCAGGAATGTTTTCATATTCAAAATACTTTTCCATCTTGGTGATCTAGTCCACCAATTCATCAGAATCTAGCTTTCCACCATACTCAAGAGGATTGAAATGTGGTGTTGACTTTAGACTTGTCAAAGCCTTCAAAAATATTTCTAAACACCATGATCCATAACAAGTGCAGGTTTTGTATTCACCTATTCTTCCTCAACTTCATCATCACTAACATCTTCAAGATGTCTGCCTCTTCTTTGGGCTATTTCAATAGCTTCTAACCTAGCAGTAATCTACCTTAGCATATCTTCCAATCCTAGATCTTCATCTCACCTGCCACGAACCATCTTGACAACCCTCTGTAATTGCAAGTCAGATCACAATCTGCTACCCCACAAAAATCAACGAGGGCTTCAAGAGGAACCTACAAACCTAGATTCGCAAACCTAGATCAAGATCTCACCTTACTCTGATACCACCTGATGCAAGGTAGGGATGTAAGAGGGGCCAATTATGGTGCACCCTAATGATCCAAGCCTACTCAACACATGCAGAAGCAAACAATCAACAACAATGAGAGAGAGAGAGAATGCAAGGATTTTCATATATTTTCATCCAATAGAACCATACATGTTGGGCTATAAGGCCTTCTCAGTTAGAGCCTGATATTACAATGAATTCAAAAGTCCTCAAACATGTGAGGGTATGTCAAAACCTCTAATTCTATCTTCTATCAAACTCCTATTAAAAACTCTCCTCAAACTACCTCCCTAAACTCTAAACCAACAATTACATTTATACAAGAAGCTACCGAACTGAGTCAGCCTTCAAATCCATAATCAATGGAAGGAACGGTCAGATCTGGGACCACATGCTTCCCAATGATGGATATCAACATTAAATTCATGATCCAATATAAATGCACAAGTCGGCCACAATAGAAACTAAAACTAAACCCATTAGTGAGAAAGATAACCGATAACACTGAAACAACTAACCACCCAGGAGATAACCAACCACACTCAGTAACCAAAGGAAACTGACCAACTACCAACCAACTCAGTCAAAGCAAGAACCAAGCAACACAAAAAAACTCCAAATTTTTTTTGTTGACATAGGATTGCCAAGGACCTGAGATGCTTCTGCATCATTAGGTTAATGAAGAATATCATAAAAAAGATGACAAGTTGGTACCTTATAAAAATATGGTGGAAAATATAAAGAAGTACTTCGTTCTTGTTACATTTGAGAAAGTTCCAAGAGAAAAGAACAAAGCAATAGATGCAATGGCAACCTTAGCATCACTTCTACAAATGCCTGATCAAAGTGCCAGATATGAATTCTTGGTAGAAGAAGTGGTACAACCTGCATTTGACCCTACCCATCCTTACACCATTTTCTTACTAAGTACACATGAATCACCTTGGTATGGATCTATTTACACTTACTTAAAAGATCAAATCCTACCCATAGACCAAACCAAGAATCAAAAGAAAAGCTTCATTTTCCAAGCCGCCCAATATACCATAATTAATGAAACAGTGTGTTGTAAGAGTTTAGACAGAATGCTCCTTAGATGTCTAGAAGAAGAGGAATCAAATGTAGGCTTGCAAGAAATCCAAGGGGGAATCTATGGGTCACATTCAAATGGATTAACCTTAGCTAAGAAAATTTTTAGGATAGGATATTTTTGGCGTACGATGGAGAAAGACGCTTGTAACTTTGCCAAAACTTGTAGAAAGTGTCAATTCCATGGAAATTTGATACATGTTCCCACACAAGAGCTTCATTCAATGACAACACCTTGGCTGTTCTATCAATGGGGTTTAGATTTAATAGGAATGATTTATCCACCATCCTTGAATGGTCATAAATTCATCATCATGGCAACAGAGTACTTTACCAAATGGGTCGAAGCTATACCCTTATCAATTGCAACAAGAAAGAAAATATCTTTGTTTATCCTAAATCACATCATTTGTAGATATGGCATACCTCATGCCATTATAACAGATAATGAAAAGCACTTCAAAAAAAAAGACCTAAAGGAGTTATGCATGAAGTTTCACATGATTCATCATTCTTCATCAATCTATTACCCCTGAGGTAATGGACAAGCAAAAGCAACAAATAAAAACATCTTGAAAATATTGAAGAGAACAGTGGACAATTCAGGTAGAGATTGGAACATAAAAATAAACCTGACCTTATGGGCTTATAGAATGAGCATGAGAATGCCAAAAGGAGCTACACCCTTTTCCTTAGTCTTTGGAACAAAAGTAGTTTTTCCTTTGGAGGTAGAACTTCCATCCCTAAGGGTATCTCTTCATGGTTTGATAAGTGAGGAAGACTATAGATTTGTTAGGTTGCATGAACTAGAACTCCTAGATGAGAAACAATAGCTAGCATTTGATCATTTGAAGGTATATCAAAATAGAATGTCAAGGACTTATAACAAGCATATCAAGTCATGAACATTTCAAATATGTGACCTAGTTTTGCGAGAGAATATCAAAAATCAAGTAGAAAGAGAAAAGAAGGGAAAATGGGAGGCAAACTGGTTAGGACCATTTATCATTACTTCTTCTTTTGGGACTACCACCTACAAATTAGCAAATTTTGATGGAGAAGAGCTACAAGAACCTATTAATAGCATACATCTAAAAAGGTTCTATACATGAGGTAGATGAAAGAGTATAAAGAGTATCAGAAATTAGATAGAAAGCATCATATTTATTGTACATAGTCAAAAGAGATCTTGAAAATACCAAAAACATTTGAAAAATAGAAAAGCACAAAAAAATTGGAAAATCAGAAAAGATAAAAAATAGTGGAAAATTGAGCATGAAGAAAGTAAAAAAAAATCGTATATGATCCTCAAAAAGATGTTGTCTTGGTGAAAACCTAGAAAATAGGCACCTTGATGATGCGGAAAACAAAAAAATTTGAAAAAATACAAAAAATACAAAAAAAAAAAAGAAGAGAAAAAAGTGCCTTGGTGAAAACATAGCAAATAGGCACCTTAGTAGCAAAAAAAGAGCAAGATTGATTCAATCGATGAAAACCTAGTAAACATGCACCATTGAAAGTCCAAGTTAGTCGCATACCTGGAAGGTCACCTTGTAAATATTGCATTCGCTAGCATTTGTATATATTGCACAATAAAACCCCACAGTTGCATTTGCAAGTACCTCAAGATTTTGGTTACCTAAACTGCAAATTGTCCTAAGTCCCACAATTGAAATCATATCAAATTGGGGGCAATCTACTTGAAAGGAGGAAGGATTCATCAAAGAAAACTTTATTCAATCATGGAATCAATTCATCAAAAATGAAAGTGGAACACTTAATCAAATCTTCATTCTAATCCAATTTGAACCAAACACAAATTTGATCCAAGATCTTACATGACCTTATCTTTATCAGGATTAAAAGTATGAAATGGATGGAACTACACTTGAAATAAGGATTTGAAAAACATTGCAAATTTTTTTCTAAGTGTTGACTTGATTGATGAAATCATGTCTTTCTAGCGAATCAATGAAAGTTTTAAACTAGATAAGCTATGATGAAAGGATGATATTTTTATTGATTTCTGAATGAATGTCTTAAAATCAAAGGTTTAAATAATATATTATTTTTCTAAAGATGTGATCATCAAAGAATCATCGAGGACTTGTACATAGGATAAAATTGAGATTTATGCTTGTTTACGCAAAATGATACCTTGGCTATTTTGATCTTCAATATCATAATACCAAAATCCACTTGCAACATAGAATCTGACAAAATCGGTATTCACACTCTCATGATTGGCTTCAATCAGTGATAGTCATACCAGAAAGAGATGGGAAAGCAAAGAAAGAGGTGCAAAAAGTATTCATATCATCATAGTTGAACTAGTGATGGTTGTACTAAATGGGATTCCAAAATCGCTCAATGATGATTATAAGCTCCAAATTTTTGAATAATGATAGTTAGTTGCATACATCTTAGATTAAATGCATTTAATATATTTTGCCTTTCTTAGCTTAATTTACAAGAGGAAAAGGAAAATGGGGGTGTAGTCAAATCAAAAAATCAAAGGATCATAAAAAACAACTATATGTGATCAAGTGTGTTGGAAATAAAAAACAAAGTACATTTCATTAGTTCACTTGCATTGATTAAGGTCATTTTTAAGTTGCATTGATTAAGGTCATTTTTAAGTTGCATTAATTCATCCTCATTAAACATTGCAATCATTTAAATATGTCCAACATTTGAATCATTAAGTCCATTGCATTAGATGTCATATATCATTAAAATCTATTTGCATTTCATTAAGTTGGATTATCATTAGATTGCATTCATCTCATTTAAGGTGCATTCTCAAGTATCAATTCATTTAAGTGCATTGTATTAGTTAGTTAATCATTCATTTAATCTATTAAGATCATTCATCATTAAATCCATATCATTCATGATAGTATCATCCATTCATATCGCATATAACATTTAGAATCATTAATCATTAAAAGCTCGTGATCATTGCATCATTACATAGATCCATCACATTGCATATCAAAAGAAAGACATCCATTAGATCAATTATTCATTATCCATCTAACATCCTACATATATCCATTGTATACAGACACAATATCATTAATCATCAAATAAACATTGCATTCAACTATTCTATGTCATACATAAGACAATCATTTAAGAATCAATAGAACATAGGCATACATTTGAAAAATTGCATTATGAAAAGCATAAAATAAAACATATAGGAGATATAATCATCTAGATCTGCATATCATAGAAAAAAACTTGAAAAAGAGATCCAACACATAATGACATCATATATAGTGAAATCTATCAAAGAAAGTGTTAGAGTCCATGGTACCATCATCATGAAATCAACAAGATATCAAAGTCTAAACAAATGATCATAAATGCAATATCCAAACATCAATGTCTATCAAAATATCAGCATGAACAACATCAATGGATCAAAAACTGATACAATAAAGAGTCTAATGTCTCGATAACAACAAATAACTGAGATCAAGTATATCAAATGGAATAATTAGAGATATCTCAAAGAGATGAATCACCAACACCATCAGTACCATTAGGACCAGGAGCACTATCTAGAGGCCGACTCAAACTAGCCTATAAACCCTGCTGACTCATAGCTACCATGAAAATTTGCATCATCGAACTCAACTAAGAAACTTGCTACTACACCGCTGATATCTAAGTTTGAAGAGATACAACATCTGATGTTAAGGCTGGGGTAGGAGCTTGTGTTGTAGAAGTCTATAGAGGAGGAACATAAGAATAAGGAACAATGAAGATGGATCACCCAAAGATGGAACAAAGCTCAAAGATGATGGACATGAAGAGGATGAAGGCATCAAAGTAGAAGCATGTGCCTGAGATGAGGTAGCTTGTGAAACAACTGGAGGAATAACCTGTTGAGAAAGAGGACCCTATGCCTGATCAAGTAAAACTTGTACAATATCTGCATCAACCTCCCACTAACACCTAACACTAGGTCTATCTGCTGGATCTCTGGCAACATGATGTAGAAATTTTTCCACCTGATGACCCCTCACCTGATCATCACCCCTAGGAGGAATCGAAGTAGCAACAATCAATAGAATACAAACCCTACCTACTCTAGCTCCTCAAAGACCACATCATCCACACCATCCCCTAATCCTACCAACACCACCACCATCTCTGCCATCATCTCCATCATCATCACCAACATCATCTCTGACATCACCATCATCTCCATCTGATAACTCATCAATGGTAGGAACTCTCTCCGTAGGATCAGTGAATCTAGGGAAAGGATATCGATGTAGCCAAGCAACATAATCATCAGTAATACTAACATTTATGACATGTGATCTAGCAGACCAAGGATGATACCCAATATCTCATATCTCTCACACATCTATCCCATAATCCACACATGGGCCTCATAATGATCTCTCAGCCTACACCCAAGCATACATGGCTACTCCCTGTGGCATATCCTATACATGCGCATACTGGCATAGAACTTGTCAGAAGAAGAACCTCTCAAGAGTATATGTGGAATGCCCGATCATCCATTGGGGGTAGAAAATGTAAGGTAGCTCACCATCATCATCGGGCCAAGCCTCGCAACCAAGATATGGCCACCAAACAATAGTGTCCAGGTCATCAATGACATGCCACCAGTAATCTAGCTTACCCATATGGGTTTGGATGATGATACCCTCATATATCCAAGAAAATGGCCAAGCTAGATGATGATCTCATGCTATAATAGGACGTGTCACTGGGATATGCTCCCAAGTCCACAGTTGAAGAAGGATATCTCCTATAGTAAGTGTAGTGGAATGCCTATAAACCACTGTGTGTAACTTGTAGTATAGCTGTGCTAGGACACATGAACCCCAATCAAAGTGATGAGGATGTGCCATCAGATCCTTGAGGATAGGACCCCAACCGATAGCAAACCTATGCCCATGTCTATCATGAAGTAAGAACCCACCAATCAAGGTACCCAAAACAGCTGGCAATATAGGAAATGAAACAAACTGAGCCCATTGGATGTGAGCATCACCAATGGTACAATCACCAAACACTCACCGACATGTAGATCCATCATATAGAGAATCATAGTACACCTACTCACCACGAGTCAGTAAACAGAGGATTTGATATACATCCTCAAGAGTAATGGTCATCTTCCCTAGTGGAAAATGGAAAGTATTATGGTCTGAGTGCCAACACTTAGCCATAGCAGTGAGAAGACCCTGATTCACTTATAATCAAGGAAGATGTAGAAGGAAAGATAGGCCATAGAGACTAATATGGTGATGATCTGCCACACTCAGATCAAGAATCATGCTCCATGATAAAGGATAAGCACCACGGATACACAAGGACCCAAGGACAACCTACAAAAAGAAAGTTCAATTACATCAGAATTGAAATCAATTATTATTTGGATCATTCTAAGTCATCAAAATTTTCAAAATATCAAACCACAATCAATTTTCATGTTTCTACTCAAATAGAACGAAAAATTTATCATCACCCATCATCTGAATCTAGATTGATGATCAAACATTCACATTATGACTAACTCATACTAACATCTTACAACTTTCTAAAAACATCAAGTTCATGACCTTAACCTATCCTCTGATTGACGACATCGAGAAAATTGCAAAGTGGACTTAATCAATTTGGAATCATTTCTGGTCGGGTGAAAGTGCTCTTTTAGGCTTTAAAAGTGCCACAGATCAAAAGTGTTGTTTAAATGTTTAAAAGCTCTACTTAATGGATTAAAAGTGAAAAAAATTGGCAAAAGCACCCAAGGAATTTGAAAGCGCTATTTAAGGGTAAAAGCGCTCTTTAACATGGTAAAGGTGGAATAGGGCCTAAAACTGGTGAGTATAAGTGTAGTTTTGGGCCACAGAAGCAAAACTTAAAGTTGCGGAAGTGCAACTTGGAGGGTGAAAGCATAGTTTATTTATGCAAAAGCACTATTTAGATTTAAAAAAGAAAAAAAAGAGGGTTTCTATAGGAAAAATTCAAATATCTTGAAACTAAATGCATGAAATGATAAAATGAGGAAGTATAGGCACTCATCGGAGGTCTAGAGGTAGGTAAATGTTGATATCGATGACATCGCTTGAATCTATGCTTGCAAATGGGGATAGACATTGTCAAAAGTCAAAGAGGTTAGAAAGGAAAAAGTGAAAAGTAAAAGTGAAAATGAATAGTGAAAAGGAATTTTCACCCCTTTTTATAGACATTTTGACCTAAAAAGGGTATTTTTGACCTAAAAGAGGAATCTTTTACTACAATTAACCTAATAACTTGAATTTTTCATCAAATCTGCCAAATCAAGAGCATTTGTAATCAAACAAATGTAAAAACAATATCGAAAATCAAATTAAAATTCATTATAAATTAAACAAAATCAATGTAACTTGACATAAATCGTCAAAATTTTCAACCATCGATCAAATTTTATTTCATTTCCAAGGGGGCATACCATCAAATAATCAACATCAATAGCATCATCATCGAAACATAAGATCGACCATCAAATCAAAGTGAAATATTTTATCAGAAAAAATTTCATAAATTAGTCAAATGGGGCATTGCATCAAATCAATTATCAAATTAGGTATCACATCAGAATCTTTCATCGAATCAATCATCATATCAAAGATCAATCATCAGAACGACCATCAAAGAGCAACATCAATTGAATGAACATCATCAAAATCTACATCAATCTCATATTAGATATCAAGAATTGATCATCGAGTAATATTAAATGAACATCAAAGATCAACCATCGATAGAACCAGGACCGATCATCAATAAGATGAGAGTATTCTTTGAATCGACATGCTTCACACGTTAACTCAAAGAGGGGCATTTGTAATGACCTGAAAATGGACAGAGACAATTAAGTACTAAATCAAGGAAAATCAAAGCAAATCAAGGACAAAATCAAAGCAATTGAATCAAATAAAATATTTAGCCAATCAACATTAAAATCAAGTCTTAATTCAAGGTAAATCAAAACTGAGAGCATTTTAATCAAGTTAAATAAAATCAAAGTGCAATTAATTCTATTAATTGTATAGTTTTGAATTAAATCAAATTCAACCCATTCAAGGGGTACATGGCTAAATAAATGAATTAAAATCAATTAATAAATCTTAATTTTTCTCTCAACAACCCAAAAGGAGAGGAAATTCAATCAACCAATAGGATTTGAGGAAAGACATTCACATGGATCAAGCGAAATTCAATCTCAATCACTCAAAGTGAAAGAGCATCTTGTCCATTCATCTTGTCTACTTGTCCTAAGCTTTTAGGACACAAACTTTGCATTGTCTTCAAAGGGTGGAACCAAAAACGCAACTCAAGCTTAATCATGATCAATCATACTACACCCCTACCCTTGCATACATCTATAAAAGGAAGATCAAAATCAATCATAATTCATAACCACACATCTTAGAATTGCATCAAACCTCTTGCATTTTATAGCTAGAAAGAAAAATTAAGGCTAATTAGTTGTATTTCATTTGGAATTGAACAATTTAGCTTGTCTATTATATCATTTCTCATTCTAGGACTGTCATTAATGGTAGCTTGCTGAGAGCTTCACATTAAAACTCTTAGATAGAGAGCCATAGGATTCTTAATTGTGCTTTATTTTCTAAATAGAGTATTAATTGTGGTTTATTTAGTCTCTATTTGATTTATTGTATGATACTCATTCTATGAAGGTACATTTCCTTGTACATAGTTTCTTACAATTAAAACAATTTCCATTAAACTTTCATTTAGGATCGGACTTACCATTCTTGCTTCTGCAGATTTTTGTTGCATGTCCTAGCTTTCCACAATGATGGCATGTATATTTGTTCCACTTTGACTCATCATTCCTTTGTTCTCCATTGTTTGATGATTCTCCTTCTTCAGTGGATGATAGGTGCTCATTGTGTCCAAGTACAAAAGTATCATTGGATCTTCTTGGTGACCTCAACAATTCTTCAAATTATTTCACAACTTCATTTAGTTTATTCATCCTTTCATGGAGTTCCTTTTCAGATTTCATTTCATACTTCAGTTGACTATTTTCTAATCTCACATTTGTGATTTCCATATCTTTCCTGCTCAAGTCTTGATTGGAAAGTAATAGTTGATTTACCATGTCCAATTGATTCTTTGTCATCATTTTCATATCACATGTCCTTTCATCAAGTCTTATAGACATTTTTCTTTTGTCTTCTTCAACCATTGTCTTGTCTTCTTCAAATTTCTTTTTCTATTCAATTACTTCACATAATCTTACTGATTGAATTTTCTATTCTCTCTTCAGATTTATGATATCTTCATTTAGTATGTTATTTCTTTTTAACAACTCTATTATAGATTTATCACTTTTAGTAGAATTACCATTGTCAAATAGAACTTTAGTATCCTCTTCTTGATATTGTGTGTCATTTAGTTGGATTGTCAACTCGTTCCTTCTGCATAAGGATTTCTTCAATTCACCTCTAGCTACTTTAAGCTAGTGTAATGCAAGATGAATGTCAATCTTCTGATTCTCTATGATCTTTCCCAACTTATAAACCTCCATATCCAAGACCTTAACTCATAAGTGATCAGACTTCTTTAAGAGATTTAGCTCTAATACCAATTGTTGAAAATCTAATATGGGAAAGTGAGATATTGAGAGGGGGGGGGGGGGTGCTGAATCAGATATCTCCTACTAATTCCACTTTGACATATATTCAACTTACTTATTGTAATCACCTGAAAATGGACAAGATTAATTCAAGTGAGCAACCAAGGCAAAATCAAAGCAATAAAATCAAATCAACCTAAAACCAAAGTTAAATTGCAATCAATCCATAATCCAATTTAATTGAAAATGAAAAGCCAATAAATCAATTTAAATCAAATAAATCATGATATATCAATAAATTGTGCAATTAATCTAATTAATTGTATAGTTCAAAACCAATCAGCCAAATCAGAGGCATTTGTCATCACTAAATTATAAATACATTATCAGAAATCAAACTAAAATTTGCTCATAATAAATTATTTTTCCACACTAATTGATCGAATACGCATTATCTTTCACTTGGATAAAATTTCACTTAATTTTCGAGGGGGCATGCACTCGGACAATCAAGACCGACATCATAATCATCAAATCATGAGCATAACATCAAATCAAAGCTTAATCTTTCATCGAATTTTTTTTCTCTTATCAATCAAGTGGGGCATCAAACATCAAATCAGATCAAATCAGGCATCATATCAATGACCTATCATCAGAGCAACCATCAAGAACTTCAAATCAATCAGAATTTCATCAAATCTATCATCAAAATATGCATCTTTTATCAAATATCAAATTGAGCATCAATATAATCAGGACTTCGCATCAAAACGATCAGGACATTCTTTGAATTGATACACTTCACACATCAATTCAAAGAGGGGCATTTGTAATCACCTGAAAATGGACAAGATTAATTAAA
Organism: Chamaecyparis obtusa; assembly: GCA_027943335.1. Classification (NCBI taxonomy): domain Eukaryota; kingdom Viridiplantae; phylum Streptophyta; class Pinopsida; order Cupressales; family Cupressaceae; genus Chamaecyparis; species Chamaecyparis obtusa. The sequence goes on from BSBK01009651.1 coordinate 115,795, forward strand.
GTGAGAAACCAAGGAAAAATCAAATCAATAAAATCAAATCAAGCTAAAATCAAAGTTAACTTGCAATCAAACCATATTCCAATATAATATAAAATCAAAAGCCAATAAATCAAATCAAATAAATCATGATAAATCAATACATTGTGCAATTAATCTAATTAATTGTATAGTTCAATTTAAATCAAATCAACCCAATTAAGGGGTACACATGGCTACACAAATTAAATAAATTCAATTAATAAATCCTAATTTTCCCTCAACACCACATGGGAGGAAAATGCTCACCCAATAGGATTTAAGGATCAAGCTCACATGGATCAAGCTCAAAATGAATCTCAATCACATAAGGTGAGATCATCTTGGCCGCCCATTTTGTCTCTTTATCCCAAGCTTTGAGGATAATCCATTTAAATTGTCTCCAAAGGTGGACCTAGGGACTTAAGCCTAATCCAACCATGATAAACTCAACTCCACCCCCTACCCTTGCCAAAATATATAAAAGAAAGGCTTAAATAAATCAATTATCATCCACAAATATGAGAATAGCATCAAACCTCTTGCAATTTTAAGCTAGAAAGCCAAATTTAGTACTAATTAAGGCTTAATTTCATTTGGAATTGAACTTTTAGTTTACTTATCATTCAATTCTCATTTTAGGGTTGTCACTAATGGAAGTTTGCTGAGAGATTTGCATTAGCAAACCTAAATAGAGGTCCATAGAGTGCTTAATTGTCATTTATTTGCTTAAATAGCTTACTCTTTGTGGTAATTTAGTTATTATTTTCATTTATTTGCAATACTAACCCTATGAAGGTGCTTTCCATAGCACACAAAATGGCACCCACTATGGGGCATTAGGCCTCATTATTATTTTTATTTGGAGAAATCATATTTTCTTGCATTTTCTTGTGTTTTTCTCTCTATTTTACAGGTCTTCCAATGCATCTGACAGTTTTTGCAGCACATACAATATTCCTGCAGTTCTTTTGAGGCCTGAAATAATGCTTCCATGATGAAGTTGTGCCCATTTGCATAGCCAAACAATGCATTTGATCTTTCTATTATCTTGTCTATCATTCTTTCAACACATACACCCTAACTACAGAGCACTTTTAAATGATTCTATTATGCATTTAATGTTTTCTTTAAGAGCATTTGCTTATTAAAACAATGCTTTTAAATTCTATTTTTGTGCTTTTAGTTTTTCTGGCAGTGCTTTCAATAGTTTTAATAACGCTTTCAATTAGTTCTGCTGTGTTTTTTATTAAACTAACTTTTAGCAAAATTTAACTCTTGGGAAATGATTTCTCTATGGTTTCAGGATGATAGGTCATAAAAGAATTAAAAATCTAGAGACTAGATATAATAGTGAGGACAAAGCTTTGGCAAAATGAAACAAAATGGAGTACATAGCCAACATCAAGCTTGTTTTGGAGAATTCACAATAAGAAGGTGAGGTGTATGACTAATATTTGAAAGTTGTAGAAGCTTACGAATTGAAGTTTGTCTCATTAAATTGGATTTACTTGCCTTAATCAATTTGTGTCAAATTTGATAAATAAGGCTTAAATTTCAATTTCTACTTGTTTTCTTCATTTTGTTTGTTTGTATTGACTAACTTTTTGGAGAGGAGGTAAAGAAAAGGGAATGATCACCACTAGGTGAGTCAAAAACATGACAAAATCCATTAAAAATGCCCCTAGCCTTTGCTAGCTTCAAATAAGGTAAGCCTAAACTTGGTCAATTTTTACTTAAATTGTGGCCTTGTGATTTTTGCTAAAATCTAGTAATTAGAAAGCCTATTATTGTTTGAGGGATTTGATACTAGGCCTATTCTCTTCACTTTGTAAGTGATTCAAAATGCCAAAAATATCAAATTCCTTGATTAAAAGAAAGAATAAAGGATAAATCAAGCATTTAAATCAACAACCCCTTGTTTGTGGAGGACAATAGAAATATTGATATCTCATTAGTTAGTGGGTTTGGATAATTAAATAGTGTTAATTGTGCTTGGGAGGAAAGAATAGATAGGGATATTATCTTCACCTTTTGGTGAATCAAACTCCTAAAACCTATCTCTTAAATCCATTTTATTGCTTTACAAATGAACATGCTAGATCTTTAGTGGGCTCACCTCTTGAGATTTGCCTTAACGGGGCCGGTGAGAGGGATAACCCAAAGTGGGATATAATTTCCTTTTCCGCAATAATCCAACCCACTATAACAATAAATTCATGCATCCTTAATGGGATGTGTGACAAAAGGATATTAAGCTTTGAACTTTCACGAGTAGTCCTTTGGGATTACGCAAAACTCTGATATACTGGTGGTGGGAAGCCTCCTAATTTTGGGGGATAAAAATTAATGTCCATTTTGAATGGAATCTTGATTAAATATCTTGTTAACTTAGAAATCATACCTTGTAAAGCCATGCATAAGAACCAATTTGACAACTAGGTAGATTTCTTGGAGTTACTTTTCGTGAAAAACCTGTGATAACATTCTTACATATTCAAACACGTTTTATGTAGAGAGTTTAAAAAGAACAAGTGTATTTGTGGTTTCTTTGTTTGAAGATACATAGAAAAAGTGAGAGATATCCATTTTGCAAAATCATCTTATATTTTTAATATCTTCATAAAAAGAACAATCACCAAGTTTGGGGAAAGCAGTTTCAAATCGAACCTTTGTTGATGTCAGTTTCTACATGATCTCATAGAATTAAACTATCTTTACAAGAAGATGGCACTTGCATAGAAAGAGAGGTCCCCAAATTTGAATCACAAACCTCTTTCATAAATCACAACCTAGGGGATAGTCTCCCAAATCTTTTCAAAAAGAGAGTTGACCAAATGGATAGAGATGATACAAATCATGATTACCTTCATGAGGGATACCATGAATAGAAAATAAAAAACAATCATGAAAACATTAACCAATATAATAAAGAGCCTAAAGAAACAATGGGATACAAAGCCAATAGGGTGGCTCAAGACATCAAGTTCCTTGAAGTTATGGACAAACTAATAGAAAGAAACAGGGAAATATATTTCCTTAATTTACCCCAAGCAGGGGTGAAACTTCCTCATGACTATGATGTTTCCCATCTTAAGAAAGATGAGGAAGAGGATAATCCTATAGGTTATATGAATAAACAATTGAAAATGTTTCAAGCAGAAATCAATAAAATGAAGAAAGCAACCGAACCTAAGCCATTTTCCATTGAGGCTGTATGCCCATTTCCCTTTGATAAGAGCTTGGTTATGGCACCTTTCCCGCTTAATGTGGTCTTCTCAAAATATGAAAAAATATATAGGTAAATCAGACCCACAAGACCATCTTAGAGAATTTTTTGCTCTAAGTATCAAATTCATGCATGACACAACCTATTTAGTGAGGCTTTTTTCAAGAAGTTTAGGAGGCCAAGCCATGGAATGGTTCTCAAAAATTCCACAAGGAATTAAAACATTTGAAGAATTAGCTTCAAAATTTGTGACTCATTATTACTATAATATAGAGCATGAAATCACCATGCTTAATCTATGTGATACTAAACAACGAGATGGTGTGTCTTTTCTAGTGTTTCTCCAAAGGTGGAGAACAGTCTTCGGACAATATCCATGAAGCATACTTGAAAAATAAAAGATGGAAATATTTATGAATAACCTAAATATGGAGATGAACTATAGGCTCCAACTTCAATGTCCCCTACATTTGAAAAGATCATCGAAAATGAGATCAAAATTGAAGAAGTGTTGGTTAAAAGAGGGGAAGCCAAGTTATTCAAAAGATAATAAACACTATACCAACACCAATAAAAATCATAACTTATCTAATTATAAAAATAATAAAGGAGCCAACAATCACAATGATAAACCAAGACTATGGTTGAAAAACACCAATAAAAATCTTGTGAATGATGGATTTGTAGAAGCACACAACTTGAAGGCTACTCCCTTTAATTTATCAAGCGGGTCAATCCAACGTATAATGTCAACCAAATGACCAAATATCATTATAACAAAAACACCAACAAAAAAAAAAAACAATAACAACAAAAACAACAACAAAAATCCCTTCAGTAATTCCAATGTTAATAAGCCTAAACCATTCGGTTAGAGTAAAGTATTAATTTTATTAATTAACTTTACTCCCTTCTTAAGATGTCAACTCTTTTTCTTTAGTTGTTTATATTTAAACACACATCATGCATGAGTTGTTTTAAATTCATGCACTAGTTGTTTTTGATGGAATATGGATGAAGTGACTGAGAGGGGGGGGGGGTGAATCAGTCAACCATAAAACACTTCACAATTATTTCTTTCCAGATCCCTTAGGATATCTTAGTGAATATTATCTATTTAACACTCGGTAAATAGATTGCAGTAACTTGATATATGCAGAAAGTATTAGCAAAATTATCTTTAGATATTCATCAGCACTTATATATGATTAAGATAACTATTAAGAACACAAGAGACACAAGATTTTAACATGGAAACCCAATATGGGAAAAACAACCAATGTATCTAGATACTGATTTTCACTTTTCTGAAGTGATGCCCGGTTAGAAGCCAACCTGGTAAAAGGTTACAAAACACACTGTTAGGTGTGACCTTGTTAGAGGATTTAATCACCCTGCTAGGAGTGGCTTGGTAAGAGGTCTTGAAAACAATTCAATGGAATTGTCACCTTGTTAGAGGATTTACAATATGGTTGTTAAACCAACTCGGTTAAGAGATTTAGAATTCACTGTTACAATGGTAAAAAGGTAACAATGAAAATGACCTGTATAATAATGCAACTGCCTTGCTGATTACAAATCTCTGTTCTGCATAAGTGTGATCCTTCCTGATCGAATATATCTCTGCTGCTCCTCAAGGATATCTGATCATCCTTCACAAATTCGCACACACCTTTCCTGTCTTTCTTCTGTAAATCTTCTGTTATATTCCTTGTTTTATTTTTCACATTTGACCTTTTATTTATATGATTTTAGATTTGTCAAATCGGCATTACTTAGTATAACAGTCGGCTGAAATAAGAAAACTTTATTTGCAAAGATCCTTCAAGGGCCGACAGTGCTGGTGACCATAATGAAATCTTCTACAATCTTTTGGAGACCGAGGGAACTTGGTAAACACTGATAATCCTTTTTCTTTGATAACCGACTGAACTCGGTAAATGCTAACTTTTCTTCGACAACTGACTGAACTTGGTAAACACTGAATTTTCTTTGATAACCGAGTGAACTCGGTGAACACTAATTTTACTGCCAGGAAGACCGACTGAGCTCGGTAGGTACTAAATGTTGCAGACTATGACATTGTGTGACATCAAAGACAATACATAATTTGAGTAGCAATTTTCTTCAAACAATTGTTTCCAACAGTTTTAAATATAAACTTGCATGCATTAGTCATGTAATAGTTAAACTAATTATTACATGCACCAGGGTTTTCCTTTCAAGACTTTTGATCTCCTTTATAAGGATGATCCATTGTACATTTAATTCATTCATTAATTGAGGATATTTTCTTCTTCATATTTTTGAGTCAAACCCTTGCCCTCTTCTTGTCTCTACTTCCTTATAACAGGTTTTTGTATGCAGGTGATCTTCAAGTTTTGTGGATTTGTATTGCTCAAATCCTACATGGTATCAGAGCCTAATCTTCTATAGCTTGTTTGCATTTGAAGGATTTAGAGTTTAGAAATTCATCTATTTCAGATTAGGGCTTTTTTTGTTTTTTATTGAAATTAGGGGGTCCCTAAATTTTGGTGCACTTTGAGCTCAAACGAACCTCACCATTGAGCTTGCAGTGCCCAAAAACCCCTATTTCGAGATAAAACACATCAAATTTGGAGAACTTTGCATTTTGGGGTATTTTTTTGTACCAAATGCTTGACATGCTTCTTAAGATAGAATTTGTGCAGATTGGCACGCTTCCTGAGATGAAATTTTTACAACTTGGTACACAAATTGAGACAAAAATTTTTACTATCCAACACGCAAATAAAGACCAAAAAAATTGGCATAAACATTGAGGCAAAAATTTTGAAAGTTTGGCACATATCTCGAGGTGCACATGCGAATTTACAAAAAAAATTAAAAAAAAATTATTTATTTACTGGCGATGACCATTTGGCCATTAAATTTAAGCCACTGAATGCAGGTTTAGCCCCTGGTCATATGGCGACCAAGGGCCTAGAATTTTAGCCCTAGGGGGGCTTGCATGCTATGACAACCATTTGGCCATCAATTTTAAGCCCGTGAAATGCTGACGTCAACACATCTAGACACCATTTTGGGCCCTCCGGAGCACTCGGTGGTTTTTGGCTCATAACTTGAGCATATGGTGTCAAAATTGGGCAAACGAGATATTGTCAGAAAGTTGATTCTAAGATTTATTCAGATCTGGAGGTTTCAATTTTTTATTTTTCTTTTTTGATGGTTTTTTTTACTATCAAAGCCAAATGTTCAGGTCTGCACTCCGGGAGCTCTGTCTTGCGCATCCAAACTTCATTTTCAAAAAGTGAGATATTGTTGGAAAGCTTGTTTTGAGAGATTTCTAGTGCTGTGAGTCATTTTCCCAGATTCTTCTCCAGGTATATTTTATTCAATTTTTTGCATTTTTGCACTTTGGTGGATATCTTGGATGTTACAAGTCTTGGGATCACGTCCCTTTAGGGGATGACTCTTCTTAGGCTATTCTTTTGTTTCAGCAACTGTTTCTCTTATTTGAGCAGTGTATACTTCACTTTTGTAGCATTCTTTTATGCACATGCACTAAGATAAAGTGCCATTTTCTTGCATGTTTGGAATTTTGAACATGTTTGTGCTATTTGTACTCGCACTCCATTATAAAGTGCCATGGGAGGGTTTGATGTTTGCCTTTATTTTCCATCTACATTTGTCAAGTGAGTGTTCCTTCCATGACATTAGCCTTAGGTTATCTTTATTTGTGCTTGTGCTTTCTATGCACCTTTGATGTTCTTGGTTCTTCACGATGCAGTTCTTATTGGAACTCTTTTCAATGTACCTGTTATTACTCCCTTGTCAGTAGTATGGGGGGGGGATTTCTATTGTTGGTTCTATTACTTCCTTGGTTTGATAGTGTGAGCTATGTATTTAGTATTTGATTCTATGTACTAGGTGGTTGCAGTGGCTGGGTACCTATGCATTCCAGTCAGATGGATCATTTACCATATGGACACTCTTTTTTTCCTATTTTTGGATGTACTTTTCTAGCTTTGATTGATCAGCTCTTTAGACTTTTGGTGTTTATGCCATCTGTATCTTCTAGTTTAGGTGTTTGCCTTTGTTTGCCCCCTGATTCTAGTAGTGTTATTTGAGGGCACTCATGCAGATTACAGTCTTCTCTATTTGGTCATATTTCTATGGAGGATCTTCAGATCATCAGTTTCTTCTTGACAAAGTTTGCAGTTTCATTTCAATGATGTTGTACATGTTCATCTTTGTTCTTATTTTTTGGAACATTCCTAGTTTTGGAGGCTTCTTTAGTCATTTAGATTAGTTTTTGTCTCTTTTTGGAGTAGAGTTTTTCCCATATGGTTTTCTCTATTTCTCCTCTTTATAGAGACTCTTTTTTGTACATGGGTACCTCATCAAGCCATGTTGTCGGGACCCATTTTCTACTTTCAGCACTGTAGTTTCCTTTGCTTTCTTCTTGCATTGTTTGTAGCTGCATTGTTGCTCATCTTAAGGGGGGGTGTTAGAGTAAAGTATTAATTTTATTAATTAACTTTACTCCCTTCTTAAGATGTCAACTCTTTTTCTTTAGTTGTTTATATTTAAACACACATGCATGAGTTGTTTTAAACTCATGCACTAGTTGTTTTAAATATAAACTTGCATGCATTAGTCATGTAATAGTTAAACTAATTATTACATGCACTAGGGTTTTCCTTTCAAGACTTTTGATCTCCTTTATAAGGATGATCCATTGTACATTTAATTCATTCATTAATTGAGGATATTTTCTTCTTCATATTTTTGAGTCAAACCCTTGCCCTATTCTTGTCTCTACTTCCTTGTAATAGGTTTTTGTATGCAGGTGATATTTGGGTTGTATAGATTTGTATTGCTCAAATCATACACATTCTTTTCCACATATCAGAAAAGGAAATTCACATTTCTAGGTGAACCTTTGGAAAATTCATTAAGGACTTTAGTGGCCAACAAAATCATTATTCTACCCGAATCAAGGACATACGAACCACAAGTCAAGCCAACATGGTGGAATGATTCTCATCATTGCGAATATCATCACAACAAAGGACATAAGACAAATGAATGTATGAAACTAAAACACCTTGTCCAAGATCTAATTGATGATGGAACCATAAAAGTAGAAGGGCCTCAAAATAATGAGGATCATCCAGCTTTCAAGAACCCTTTCCTAAACCATGAAAAGGGAGAATCATCAAATGCAAATCACAACAACAAAAGGGGTAATGAAAAGGTTAAATTTTCCCATACTTGTGATAACACCATTAATGCCTTAAGTGGTGATGAAAATACAATAAATGTGATTGTGGTAAAAGAAAAGCCATGAGAAGCAACATCTAATGTTGTAACTAGGGGGAAAGCATCAAAGATCACTCTATCAGGAGGTGCCCCAAGAATTATCTTACCCAATTAAACATCATCTTCATCTTTAAAGAAATATAATTTGGTGGACCAATTGCAAAGAACCCCTACTCAAATTTCTATCCTAGAATTGCTAAAACTCTCACCAACTCATAAGGAGATTTTGGAAAAGGCCTTGGTATAGACTAATGTGCCTTTGAATTCGGATGTGGATAAGTTCCAAAACATGGTAGGTCATATCATTTCACCCCATTGTCTATCCTTCTCAGAATAAGATGATATGTCTTTGAATCACCCGCAAAATCTACCTTTGCATATAGAGGTTTTGATCCAAAAGCACAGAGTGAAGAGAGTCCTCATTGATGGGGGAGAAAGCCTAAATATTTGTACCCTAAACTTGGTTAAAGCCTTAGGATTTTCTAAGGAAGCTATTGACCCAATAATAAAATAACTATTAAAGCTTATGATGAAAAAGAAAGAGCCTTAAAAGGTGTCCGAGTACTCCCCATTAGATTTGGCCCAATGAAAAAAGAGACCATTTTCCAAGTCCTAGATCTCAAATTGACATACAATATTCTATTAGGAAGGCCATGGATCCATGAAATGCAGGCAGTGCCTTTGACATATAATCAATACCTCAAATTTCCCTACATGGGACAAGAAGTCATGGTAAGTGGGGATTTGAACCCTTTCCAATATTGCAATAACATGAAGCCTATAAATGACTCCTTAGTCCCACATAATGAATAAGCTTCTATGTCCTAGAGAATAGAACAAGGACAAAATTCAAAAGATCTTCCATCTTTGAAAGGAAAAGAAATGATAGAAAAAGAAAGTGTTGTTGTTGAAAATCACCAAGTTCCCACTAAGTTAACTACATCAAATAAGGGAAAGGAGAAAGTTAGTGAGGAATGTACCCATGATGATAAAAAATAAGACCAAGATAGATCTATTCAATTCTACACCAAGGATTCCCATTATCAAAAGATGGATCACATGATGAAGAATTTTTAGAAACAGTACTAAATCAAACAGAAAGGTGTAGGTGAATACTCATTATCTATGATGGATGTATCCTTATCTCCCAAATCCCATGGAGAACCATCTAGCTAACATGTACCTCATAAATACAATGACCATTTTGTGAGAGAAAGTACTTATTCATCCATGGATGAAGAAGACAATTAAATCTTAAACTGGCTATATAAGGATGAAGAATTAACTGCCCATGAAAAATGTATTCAAAACATAAGCATTCCCACTCATCAATATGGAAAAGGATTCCAAATAATGTAGAAGATGGGATATAAAGGAAAAGGTCCTTTAGGTACAAGAAATGAAGGACTAATTGAAACCATTGAAATGTCATGGAAAGATAGTAAGGAAAAGATTGGATTAGGGTACCTAGAACAAGGGTACAATTAAAATAAGTATCCTATGGTTTATGGTCAAATATTGCAACTAGGATCCCAACGTGATGAAGATTAGAAAAATTGGGAGTGGGACTCATTTTCAAGTGAGTCTTTCCAAGATAAAGAGGTAGATGTGATTCACACTTATACTCCTAGCAAAGGAAAAGAACAAGCTAGAAGATCAAATCAAAATCAAGCTTCAAGTTCTACCCAAGAGGTCTTAGATAATGTGCCAAGTCAAGAAGGTGAAAAAAATAAATGGGTAGGAGAACCTTATGTTCCATCATAGAGACCTACTATAGGGGAATCTAACACTAGATTTAATCCAAGAGATTTTTACCCATTAGAAACCTAAGAGGATTCAAGTGAGGAAGATTTTGACCCTAGCTCTCTAGAACACCTAGAAGAGGCACATATCATAGATTTGAGTGATACAATATTTGAATCTTCCAATGAGGTCATGTCCAAACCAAAACATTAATCCCTTGGTTCTTATCTATCCAGAGCTAATTGAATGGGATTCCATTGAACCTACTATCCTCCCAACATTCTTGAATAATAACTTGGTGTCCCAATACTTTAATGAGGTTAAACCTTCTTATACCATGGAATATAAGAAGAAGTGATGAAGGGAAGTATTAAAACTTTTAGTTGATAAAAAAGTGAAAAAAACAAAAAAAAATAAAATGGAAAGAATATAATGTTGAAAATGACATTGTGGCAACATTAAATTAAAAAGAAAAGGAAGTAAAGAATGTTTCTGAATGTGAAAACCCAATAGAGTCACCTAAGGAAGTAAGGTTGGATAATTTTCTTGAGAACTATGAGGAAAGATCACCTATCCTAATTGAACCAACAAAGAAAGTCAACATCGGGTTAGAATCAGAGCTAATGATCATACATCTAGCAACATCTTTATCTAGTGAAGAAAGAAAGGATTTCATAAAATTATTCAAAGAGAAACAAATAAATTTTGCATGGTCATAGAATGATATACTCAAACTAGATCCTAATCTAATCATACATCATTTGAATATTAAAGGAGTGAGGCCAGTTAAACAGAAACTAAGAAAGATGCATCCACACATAGCATTGCTTGTAAAAGTAGAGTTAGAGAAAATACTGAAAGTGAGGTTCATAAGAGTCATTGATTATGTTGAGTGGATTTCAAATATTGTGCCTATTTCCAAAGAAAACAAATCTATCAGAATTTGCATACACTTCAGGGATCTTAATCTTGCATGTCCAAAAGATGATTTTCCTCTACCAAGGATAGACGTCATCATGGATCTAACAACATGACATTCAATGTTCTCACTTATAGATGGGTTTAGTGGCTATAATAAAATTAAGATAGTAGCCGAGGATTAAGACAAAACAACATTTACATGCATGTGGGGGACATTCTATTGGAATGTTATGCCCTTTGGTCTCAAGAATTCTGGAGCGACATATCAGAGAGCCATGACAACCATATTTAATGACATGATGCACAAGTTTCTAAAAGACTATGTAGATGACATACTTGCTAAATCTCATTCAAGGGAGGAACATCTGCCCATCCTAGAAAGGATATTTACAAGATTGGAGCAATTCAATGTAAGGTTAAATCCAAAGAAATATGCATTCGATGTACAATCAGGAAAACTATTAGGATACGTAGTTTCAGCCAAAGGAATAGAGGTAGACTTGACCAAAGTAAAGGAAATCATGGAAATGGGGGCACCTCAAAACATAATTAAAATGAGATCACTTCAAGGAAGGATTCAATCCATCAGAAGGTTCATCTCCCAATTAGCAAAAAAGTGCCAAAATTTTACTCAACTCCTTCACAAGGACACGGTATTTAAATGAGATGAAAAATGTGAAGAACATTCACACTATTGAAAAAGTACCTAATGAATCCACCTAATTTGATGCCACCAATAAGAGGAAAGCCTTTAATTTTATAAATCCTAGCAACATAACATGCATTAGTGGCACTCTTGGCTCAAGAGGATGAAACTGGAAAAGAAAAGGCCATATATTACATAAGAAGAACATTGGTGAAGTATGAGTTGAACTAAACCTTTATTGAAAGAGCATGTTTGGCCATAGTGTTTTCTTCCCCAAAACTATGCCATTATATGTTATCTCACAAAATCCAACTCATAGCAAAGATCGATACTTTGAAATATCTTCTCAGCAAAACAACCCTGAATGGAAGATTGGCCAAATGGGTCATGGTTCTAAGTGAGTTTGACATAGAACATGTGGATCGAAAAGCTATAAAAGGCCAAGTAATAGTTGATCAACTAGAAGAGTTACCCTTACAAGATGAACATCCATTCCAAGTTGAATTTCCAGATTCTGAAATCATCAATGTTGAAACAAAGACATGAAATTGTACTTTGATGGTTCCTATACACAACATGGGTTAGGAGCAAGGATGATATTAATTACTCCTCAAGGGTCCACAATTCCAAAATCATACAAGCTATTATTTCCATGCACCAATAATATAGTTGAATATGAAGCATTGGTCATTGGCATAAAGTTGGCATTAGAATGGAAATTCACAGAGCTACAAATCTATGGAGATTCCCAACTGGTTATTAATCAAATAATTAATGAGTATCAGACTAAAGATGATAAGTTGATACCCTACAAAGACATGATTGAGAATCTTAAGAAATACTTCACTCTAATCACATTTGAGAAAGTGCCAAGGGATAATAATAAAGCAACAGATGCAATGGCTACATTGGCATCACTTGTCCAAATACCAAATCAAAGCGCTAGATATGAATTCTTGGTAGAAGAAGTTGGACAGCCCACATTTGACCCTTCCCATCCTCACACCATTTTATTACTAATGGGACAAGAATCACCCTAGTATGGAGCCATTTATAGATACTTAAAAGACCAAATCTTACCCTTGGACCAAACCAAAAATCAAAAGAAAAGCTTTATCTAACAAGCCTCTCGCTATACCCTAGTATATGACACATATTGCAAGAGCCTAGATGGAATGCTTCTAAGGTGTCTAGAGAAAGAGGAATCAACCATAGCCTTATAGGAAATCCATGAGGGAATTTGTGGGTCACAATCGAATGGTTTAAACCTAGCTAAGAAAATTCTTAGGATAGGATATTTTTTGCATTCTATGGAGAAAGATGCTTGTCACTTTCCAAAAACTTGTCATAAATGTCAGTACCATGGGAACTTAATCCACATGCCATCTCAAGAACTCCATCCTATGACTACATTGTGGCCCTTTTATCAATGGGGTTTGGATTTGATAGGAATGATTTATCGAGCATCTTCAAATGGTCATAAATTCATCATTACTACAACATAATATTTTACCAAATGGGTGGAAATTGTACCCTTATCCACAACCACATGAAAGAAAATATCCTTGTTCATACTAAATCAAATAATTTGTCAATATGGTGTTCCTCATGCCATCATAACAGATAATGTTGTAGACACCTAAAAAATTCAATGGTAAATAAAAATATTTTTTATTTCCTAAAAACCCCTGATGACATCATCATTTGGTAATTATTTATTTATTTAATTAATTAATTTATTATTATGCCATTAATTCCTCCTATCTTAATTAAAAAAAATTAATTAAGAAATCCCTTCCAGAAATGTTTAAATCCAATTTAAACATCATTCCCTCCAAAATTTATTAACTATTTAATAAATTGACCAAAATCCTTTAAATAAATAAAATATTTATTTAAATCTCTCAAAACCCTAGAATCTTCTAGAGATTCCTAAACCCTTCCAAACTTTCTTAAACTTTCCTAAACCTTTCCTAAACTTGTTTAGAAGGTGTTTCCTAACTTTCTTAGCCTAATCTAGTCTCCTTTGACTTTTGGTCAACAACCCTCATTAATGAGCCTTATAGACTCATTAATAGCTTCTTACACACTCATTAAGGCTCTTACAACCTCATGGATGAAACCCATGTCTTCTCTTTCACCCTTTTTCCCTAGGTACACATCCCAAGTGTTACTCACACATGTGTGAGCAACCCTTAAACCTCATCCATCTAACCTTACCTCTAACTCAACCCCAGACTCTACCCCAAACCCCGACTCTAACCCTAAATCCACTACCTTATTTAAGACCTTCCTCAAATCCTATAAATAACCTCACTTCCAAAAGAAAAACACCAATTCAAATAATCATACTAAGTAGTGGTATAATGCTAGTTTACTTCTAGATCATAAGCTTTTAACATATTTGTTAGTTTAAATCATTTTCAAGCTTTCTGTATACACTTAAAAATGGTTTCATTAATTAATTAAATATTTATTATTTAATTAATAAATATATCCTCTATTTATTAAATAGATTATTGAATTTATTTAGTAAATTCACTATAGTCTATTCCTCTATCCTAAGTCTTCTAATTAGTCTTATTAAAGTGATTTAATTAAATACACAATCACCTAAATATGACTAAGTCCCCTAGTCCACCTCACCTACCTAGTCACCTAACACATCACTTTGGCTAAAATAAATAATTATTATTAATTATTTATTAGTAATTATCCTCACCCACACATGTCCTATTCTTAAGGGCTATGTGGCCTCATAGGACTTGGTCTCATGACCACATGTCCTTTCTTAAACCAAGTCAAGAGACATGCCCTATTCCTAAGGGACTTCTCAAGCCACCTCTAAGGGTCAAAGGTGACTCATGGGACACTTGTACAAAGAGTCCTCATAAGGAAAAGGTCTCTCCCTCTTTCTCTCTTGGGTCTTTGTGAGACACTTGACATGTGTCTTTCCCTTCCACCTTGTTCTCCTCCATGTCAATGTGAGAGGAACATCATCCCTATTCTTCCTTTCACATTCCAACTACATCCCCCTTTCTCTCAACTCCTTCAACCAAGTCAATCCTAGCCCTAGGATCTTCCACCTTTCATTCTCAACTGAAGGATTGTGCAACCTAGGCCTAGATCCTCCAAAAATCTATAAAAGGAGCCTAATTTCCCCTTTGTGAACTAATAGGTATTTTTGTAATCAAGCATTCAAGCAATAGGAAATCAAGCAATCAAGCATCCAAGCACTCATTATCAAGCATATTCATATCATTTTGTGAAGCATCCACACTATCATCATCTCATTTGCATAATTAGGATTTAGTTTTGCATTCAATCATTCAATCTCCACACTTTGGTATCATCTTGCGCAAGGAGCTTCAAATTGGAAATCTAAGAGCTCAACACATCCAAGAAATTAGAGCATAGGAGGACAATGGAGACAAGCTACATGGTAAGTGAAGGTAAAACCTTGTTTTAGCTTCATTTTTTATTGTATTCTTCATTGTTGTTTGCTAATTAGTTAGATTTATTAATCTTAGAATAGTAAAGTTATCATTTGTAGTAGTTAGACAGCTAATTTGCATACATTTTTGGTGCCCACCATGGGGCAACCCATGTTTTTCACTTTCAATTTTTAGTTTTCCATGTGTAGGTTTTTCTATAGGTTATTTCGGCGCATTCATCCATGATTTCTGTGCATCTCTTAATTTTTGTTGCGCATACATTTTCTGTTTCGCATACATTTTTTGTTTCCACAATCACAACTTTCCATTCGGACTTTCCATTTTATGTCAAATTGTTGGGCATTCATTCAATTGTTTTGCGCATACATAATTTTTTGCTGCGTATTTGTAATTTTTGTGCATATACATGATCACACTGTGCATTAGTATCTCTCTGCTGCGCATCCATCTTTTCTACGCATACATTCATAATTCCTACGCATTAGTTTACTGTTGTTGCACATTTGTTTTATACAGTAGTTACATTTAGTTTTACAGTTGTTTGGGTTTTTAGCTAATCTTTTTAACAAGTTTCTATTTGTTTTGGTAGTATTTTAGGCTATTTTTGCAGGACATTATTTTGAAGACCCCATTGCTAAGAAAATTTCTAATGATTTGTTTGCAAATTTCCAAGGGGTTTGCAAAAGAAACTAAAATCTTGTTTGGGTTTAAAATATGACATGCTTTTCCTTTGTGTGTTTTCTTTAGCATAGATTTGAGTGTCTATTGTGTTTTTCTTATTAAGCTATCTATAATCCCAAAATTATAACAACGTATCCTCTCCCCTCGCCATTTGTGGACCTTGGGTGTAAGAGAAACTATTATAATTTATTTTAGAGGGTGGTCTTTGGTGGGAAAAGAGGTACTCACCCCAAGGAATGACCCAACCGGTAACAGGCTAAAGCCAAGCCCTTCCAAACTGGTATATAAAAAATGCTAGTGTGATTAATCTCACATTAGACAGGTGTGAATTTGTTGTGGCAACCAAAATCTCCTCCAGTACCCCAGTGGTGCATTAAAGTCCTAGTTAGTAGAGGTGAAAGCCTTGCTTTGACAGGATTGGGAGAGCCCCCTTAATTGGGAAAATGACTTGATCAAAACCACCTGAACGAATTTCCTTACTAAAAACTTTTGTTTAGTGGCCAAAAACCTTCTATTTGCTAGCTCAAGGGGTCACCCAAGCCCATGAAGACACCCCACATTACTCACGGTTCATAGTAGAGATAGCAGTTCTTTGGGAAGTAATGACCCATTGAATTTGGAACTTGGTGTGCCTAAGAAGTGAGTGCATTGTAAGGAGGAGCCCGTGCCTCCAAGTTCCTAGGCTGTCCGTTGTGGATTTGCGTGGCTAGATTTTATTATCTTAGTGGGGATTCAACAGATATTGTCCTTGCCAACCTTAGGATTGTAAGCATGTTTGTGCATTCATACTAGAATAATTTGATTAAATCATTTCTGTCTTGTGTGTGTTGGTTTATGCATTTTCCATTTTCCAAAAAACCAGAAAACATTAGAAAATCAGATAAATTTCCAAATCTTACAGTTCAAATTTTTCAAAAATACAAACTTGCGCATTCATCACAATATGATGTGCATACATTAAACTGTTCTTCGCATTTGATCATTTTCCCATGCATCAGTTCAAACTTGCTGTGCATTTGTTTCATTTTGCTATGCATTTATCAATCTGTCCTACACATTTGTTGCTGCACATTTACAATAGTGAGCATTTCCACAAACTTTGAAAATTTCAAAATCACTTTTTCAGATACCCATTTTCGTCCTTAGTAAGATTTTGGAAAAACATTTGCATTACGCAGACTTTCGATCTTTAGTTTGACCATTTTTCATCAATTTTCATCTACCTTTCTTCACCAAAATCATCAAAATCATTTCTTCTAATCTTCTGAAATTCCAAATCTAGTGTTGAAGCATTACCCTATCTATCAGATTTTGATCTTTGTGAGTTTATCCTATCAGGATTTATCATCCTCAATCAAACTTACCTAGGTTACTATCTCTTGATTTTCTTTGTCATATCATAGTGAAATTTATACTTCCTATTGACCTAGATTTTATCAAGTTAGCTCATCACTTTTCAACACTTTTTCACTATCTTTTTGATCAACCACTCTTTCCATATCTTTTCATCAAACATCTTTCATCCCACAAATCAATCTTCCCATTTTTATGGTTCAAACTCGATCTCAGAAACTAAAACAAGCCATTGATTTAGAATCCCTAGACAAAATGGAAGGAAACAAAAGTAATGATGAGAATCCTTGGCCTGAAGCTCCTAAGAAAACTTTGCTTTTTACATCCAGAGAGGAACCCATAGATTAAGAACTTAGGGATGCTACAGAAGATCCTAGATTTTATCATGTTATGGAAAGACTCCTAGACCTAGATAGAGAGATGCATTTCCTCATGCTTGCTCAACAAGGAGCTAAACTACCAAGTCATTTTGATATTTCTCATCTTAGAGAACCAACTATTGTAACCAATCAAGAAATTCCTAGTAGTTTTCAAGATACTCATGGAGAAAAAGAAACCAAGAAGCCATCTGATGCTTCTCAAAATGATCAACAAAACCATGCTTCCCAAAACAATGCTTCCCACAAAAATGTTTCCCAAAACACTCAAGGAAACACGTTATCTTTGTATCCCGTTCTACAAAAAATCCAGATGCTTCAACAACAAATTTGTGACATCCAAACTGGATCATCAACTAAGAAGTATTCCTTGGATGATATACGTCCTTATCCTTTTGATAAGAATTTAGCAATGATTCCATTCCCTCCTCATTTTGAGTTACCAAAATTTGACAAATACAAAGGGAATTCAGATCCACAAGACCACATTTGTGAGTTTTGTGCTACTTGTATTGAAGTCGCTCAAAATGACACTTATCTTATGTGACTATTTCCATGAAGTTTAGGAGGACAAGCCATGGAATGGTTCTCCAAACTACCCCCAGGCATCAAATCTTTCAATGAGCTTCTTGACAAATTTGTGACTCATTATTCATATAACATCAAACATGAAGTCACTATGCTTGATCTTTGCAATGCACATCAAAAGAATGGAGAACCCTTCCTTACTTTTTTGCAAAGATGGTGTCAATTATTTTCCAAATATCCACGAATGATTCATAAAGAAGAAAAGATGGATATCTCTATGCATAACCTTACACTAGAAATGAGTTATAGGTTACAATTGCAATGTCTACCAAACTTCAATAAGCTCATAGAAAATGATATCAAGATTGAGGAAGCCATGGTTTGAAAAGGTGAGATAAAACTTTATTCCAAAGACAATGTTGGGTCCTCAAATTCCAATCCCAACAACTACAACAATGAAAAATCAAAATTCTGGAATAAAAACAAAAACATTGTCAATGATGGGATTCTTGATAATCGTAATGTCAAACCAACACAACCCCTTCTCAATCTCACAAGTCAAGAAAATGCTAGTCAAGGTACCTACAACAATCAATCAGCAAATGAAAACACCAACAAAGATTCATCTAAACCAAGATTGCCTTTTATGTCACCTCGAAGAAATTTTACTCCTTTAGGGGAATCCCTCGAATCAACATTATGGAAGTTAATCACAAAGAAACTCATTACGCTTCCTGAAATGAAAGACTTTGAATGTAGAGTAAAACCTTCTTGGTGGAATGCGAATGATTATTGTGAGTTTCATAGAGGAAAAGGACATAAAACCAATGACTTCTTGAGACTCAAAAATGTAGTTCAAGACTTAATTAAAAGCCATGAAATTGGTGTTGATGGATATACCTCAAATGAATCACATACGGCTTTCAAAGATCCACTTCCTGAGCATGAAAAAGGAGGTTCTTCCAACACTAAGAGTGACAATCAAGCCAATTATAATTCTACAACCTATAGATATGTTGGTAACATTTCTGAATGTCATCCTTCTAAGTATCATGCCAATGTCATTACCATAAAATGAAAATAAGAGAGTCAACCAGTCCATGTTACTACTCATGCTCAATCCAAGGTTACTCTCCAAGGAGTCCTATCTAAACCAAGCACATCTCAAAACACGCTGGCTTATGTACCAAAGTCTACACCAAATATTTCCAACTAGTACAATCTTTTGGAACAACTCAAGAAAACACCTGCCTAGATATCCATCTTATAGACTTTGTGTCTATCCCCATCTCACAAAGATATCCTTGAAAAATCTCTCTTAGAGACCTAGGTCCCCACAAATCTAGATCATGATCAATTTCAAGCTATGGTGGGCCATTTAACAACCCCGCATTACCTATCCTTCACTAAAAATGATGACTTAGCTATTACCCAACCTCATAATGCTCCCCTACATATCAAAGTCCTTGTCCAGATTCACAAAATCAAATGAGTACTAATAGATGGAGGATCTGGCTTAAATATCTGTACATTGAAACTAGTCCTTGCATTGGGATTTTTTGAAAATGTTGTTGATCCCAAGAAGAAAATCATGATAAAAGCTTATGATGAGGAAGAGTGGTCATCCAAGGGGTCTGTCTTTCTATCAATCAGAGTAGGTCCTATAATCAAAGATGTACCTTGCCAAGTTCTAGACATGGATCTTGGTTATAACATTCTCTTGGGAAGACCATGGATTCATTCCATGTAAGCTGTACCATCAACTTATCATCAATGCTTGAAATTCCCTCATAATGGTCAGGAGATCACTATCAAAGGAGATACTAATCCATTCCATTATTATAACACAATAAAGACATTTGATTCTTTGATACCTTATAACCATACTGGATCTTCTACAACTACACCCAGTGATCCTAGTAATATAGCATCAACTTCTAAATCAAATGGGATCATGATAGACATAAAAGAAAGAAGTATGGGAGAATAAACTTTAGGTCAACCTCTTTACATCATAGAGTTACCTTTATCTCCTAGATCATATGGTAGATCTTTGATCACTAAACAACAATTAGAACCCCCTTCAACACTTGTTTATGACACATTTATAAGTGGGGGCACAATATCCAAAGAGGCAGCTGAGCGTAATGCTAATCATTTTCTTAAGTCACAAAAGAATGAAGAGGATATCAAACATGAATATATATCACCTGATGTCTATGGTAAAGGGTATACTTTGCTACAAAAGATGAGATACCAAGGTGTTGGACCTATAGGGTTACAAAGAGAAGGTGTTATCAAACCAATTTTGCAAAATCCAAACTCTCAACGAGACACTACAGGATTAGGATACAAAGGAGAAGGACCAAAAGAGCCAAAAGGAAAAGAAAAGATCACACCTTTTCATGATATATCTAAAGCTCTTGCTTTACAATTTAGAAAGAATGGTATGTATGTAGATCCAGAGAAACAAAGGATAGCATAGAGAATCATTGATAGACTTAGGGATAATGATGATTCTGACTCAAATGATTATGAATGGGATTCATTATCTAATTATACTGAAGAGATAGGAGTTGATGTTGTCCATCACTATAGTAATGATTACCATGAGGGAGAGGTTCAAAGACTGACTCACTAGGATTAGTCCCACATAATACTACTTTTGTTGATTGTGAGGAAAGTGAGCTTTATCTTATGATAGATGAATCAGATGAGAGTATGGAAATAGAACTCATTGATACCATCATAAACCTTCACAAATTTTCCATCAATACCATCTCTACCTTTGAAACTGACCTGAATGATCCAATGCCCCTTGTACATCCTGAACTTATCGATTGGGATTCTCCCAATCATCCAGAACTTGATGTATTCCATAATGATGATGCAATCATTGACTATCTTGGAATCAAAGATCATTTACCACCAGGAGATCACAAGTTAGGATTTTTGATAGAACTCAATGACATGGCCTACTTTGGAGAGAGTGCCAATCCTTTCAGTTATAAAAATATAAAAATAATCAACAGATCTAATGGTGAAAAACACTCAGTGGTAGTATTAGATCCAAAAATAGTAAAAAGAAATGACGTGTCTGATGGTGAAAACCTCTCTGAGGTGCTTGATGATGGAAGGATTGACACTCTTCCCAATTATCTATATCGAGAGCAATCTACCATTATTATAGAACCGATAGTACCTCTTAACATTGGAATAGAAGAGTCTCCACACATCCTCAAAGTAGCAGCATCCTTGACAAAATCAGAGAAAGAAGCTTTTACAAAAAATTTCAAAGAGAGACAAATCAACTTTGCTTGCTCCTATGCTGATATGCCTGGCTTGGATCCAAATCTCATTATGCATCATTTATCTATCAGACTAGGTGTAAAACTAGTTAAGCAGAAGCTCCACAAGATGCACCCTCACATTGCACTAATGGTTAAAGCAGAATTGAAGAAGCTCCTAGATGTTTGATTCATTCATGCTATTGATTATGCTAAGTGGATTTCAAATATTGTCCCCATCTCTAAACCAGACAAGTCTATCATAATTTGTATTGATTTTGAGATCTTAATAAGTCTTGTCCAAAAGATGACTTTCCTCTACCAAATATTGACATCATTGTTGATCTGACAACTAGGCATGAGATGTTATCATTAATGGATGGATTTTTTGGCTATAACCAAATCAAGATTGCACTGGAAGACCAAGAAAAGACTGCTTTTACTTGTCCATGGGGTACATACTATTGGAATGTGATGCCTTTTGGCCTCAAAAATGCTGGAGCAACTTACCAAAGGGCTATGACCACAATCTTTCATGATATGATGCATACCATTATGGAAGATTATGTTGATGATATTTTAGCAAAATCCAAAGATAGAGCTAGTCATTTGAGAGTGTTGGATAGAATATTCACCTAGATGGAAAAGCATCAGATTCAACTCAATCCAAAGAAATGTGCATTCAGAGTCACATCTGGTAAACTATTAGGGTACATTGTCTCAACCAAAGGAATCAAAGTAGATCCAAAAAAAGTTAAAGCAATAATGAAGATGGCTTCACCCACTAACATCTATCAATTAAGATCTTTGTAGGGACATCTCCAATCCATTTGAAGATTTGTTTCTCAACTAGCAGATCGAAGTCATCCCTTTCAACATTTGTAGCATAAAAATATCTTATTCCAATGGGATGATAAGTGTGAAGAAGCTTTCAATAAAATCAAGCAATATCTAGTGAATCCTCCAACTCTGATGTCACCAATTCTGGGCAAGCCACTCTTTCTCTATATTTCAGCTACGACAGTTTCACTAGGTGCTCTTCTAGCTCAACAAGATCATGAAGGAAAAGAAAAATCCATCTACTATATTAATCGCACTCTAGTGGGCTATGAGCTAAACTATTCTCCTATAGAAAGAGCATGTCTAGTCATTATTTTTGCTTCAAAAAAGTGGCAACATTACATGTTGTCACATTCAATCAAGCTCATTGAAAAGATTGATCCTTTAAAGTATTTATTAAGAAAGACAACATTGACAAGCAGATTGGCTAAGTGGGTCATGCTACTTAGTGAATTTGATATTGAATATGTAGATAGGAAGGCTATCAAAGGTCAAGTGATAACAGATCAGCTCGCAGATGCTCCATTAATGGATGACCAACCTATACACACAAAGTTTCTTGATGCACACATCTTAGCTTTATCTACACAAACATGGAAACTATAACTTTATGGATCATATACTCAACAGGGTTTAGGAGCTGGCATTCTTTTTGTCACGCCACAATGATATACAATTTCAAAATCTTACAAGCTGCTCTTTCCTTGCACCAATAATATAGCAGAATATGAAGCTTTTCTAATTGGGTTAAAGATGGCTTTACAATGGAAAGTAACTAAGATAAATGTCTATGGAGATTCTCAGTTGATTATAAAATAGATTAATGATGATTATCAGACTAAAGATGATAAGTTATTACCATATAAACGTATGGTTGATGACTTCAAACAATATTTCTCAGTCATCACTTTTGAACAGATTCCTCAACATGATAACAAGGTTGTCAATGCAATGGCAATGATTGCTTCTTTGTTTGATACAAAAGATACCAAAGTCCATTTTGAGTTCTTGGTGGAATCCTTGACTTGTCCTACATATGATGATCCTAATATGAGTATTATATGTCATCTTATTGGACACGATTCCCCAATCTATGGAAAAATCTATTCCTATCTAAAAAATGACATCCTACCCCCTGACCTATCCCAAAATAAAAAATGAACTTTTCTACACCAAGCCTCCTGCTATGTCCTACTATCTGATACCCTTTATCGACGAGGTCTCGACAGTGCTCTCCTACGATGACTCAAGCATGATGAAGCTCAAACTACCTTGCAAGATGTACATGAGGGTATTTGTGGGACACATTCAAGTGGTCCCTCTTTGGCTAAGAAACTCATGCATATGGGTTATTATTGGCCTACCATGGAAATAGATTCCTTTCATTTTGCTAGAGCATGCAAGAAATGTTAGATACATGGAAACCTTATTCATGCTTCAGCACAAGAGTTACATCCTTTTACAACTACTTTTTCATTCATTCAGTGGCGACTTGACCTCATAGGTGCTATCAACCCTCCATCTTCCAACAACCAAAAAAGGATTATCACTGCAATCGAGTATTTTACTAAATGGATTGAGGTTGTTCCATTGATTACCACCATAGGGAAACAAGTGTCTATGTTTATCCTAAATTATATCATTTGTAGATATGGTATACCTATGTATCTCATTATTGATCATGGAAAACAATTTCAAAATTAGGACATGGATGAACTTTGTGCAAAATTCCATATCATCCATAACTATTCTACCATATACTATCCCCAAGGAAATGGCCAAGTTGAGGCATCAAATAAAACAATTGTTAAGATCCTACAAAATATTGTTAATGATGCTAGCCGTGACTAGCATATCCAACTGAATCCAACCTTATGGGCTTATCATACCTCCATCCATACTCCTACTAGAGCCACCCCATATTCCCTTGTCTATGGATCCGAAGCAATCCTACCCCTCGAAGTCGAGTTGCCTTCACTTCGTGTCACTCTCAAAGATTTGATTCCTGATGAAGACTATAGAGTTGCACAGTTGACTGAAATAGAACTGCTAGATGAATGCTGTAAGAGAGCTTATGATCATTTGAAAGTCTATCAGCAACGTATGTCTTTTCAATATAACAACAAGGTAAAGATCAAAGACTTTCAGTTGGGTGACCTAGTTCTTCGAGAAAATCCAAAGAATCAATTGCATTGTGAGAAGAAGGGCAAGTTTGAACCCAATTGGTTAGGTCCTTTTGTAGTTACAATAGTTTATGGTTTTGGGGCTTATCAATTGTCTACACTTGAGGGAGATCCTTTGGATGAACCTCTTAACATTATACATCTCAAGAAGTTCTATCCTTGAAATCCCAATACAAGGGCTTGTTAGAATAACTGAGAGGGGGGTGAATCAGTTATCCAGTGTCCCAAAAAAACAACTTCTCTTATTTCTGCTCGTCGGTAAACAATAAAAATTTCACTGTCTGTGCTTTTACCAATTACCAGTCTAATACTATAATAGTTACCAATCAAATCTAACATGTAACATGTAAAGAATGATAACAAACAAATATCACAATCAACACATAACACAAGAGATTTAACGTGGAAACCCTGTAAAGGGAAAAACCACCTAGGACCAGTAACCCAAAATGTTCACTCTTCTGAACTGAGGTCGGTTAAGACCCAACCCTATTAAAGGTTTACAAACACACTGTTAGGTGTAACCTTGTTAGAGGATTTTGGACTAGAAGTTATCATCCAACCAGCATTCACTATGGGGTTGATAG
This sequence comes from Chamaecyparis obtusa, assembly GCA_027943335.1. NCBI lineage: Eukaryota > Viridiplantae > Streptophyta > Pinopsida > Cupressales > Cupressaceae > Chamaecyparis > Chamaecyparis obtusa. The sequence goes on from BSBK01009651.1 coordinate 140,944, forward strand.
GATAACAATGTTCATTCTATGAATGATACATCATAAGACTTTTAGAGTCCACTCGGTTAAGAGATTTTGATTGTTTACAATGGTTAAATATGTAATAGTAAATGACCTGCCTTAATACAACTTCAATTGTAGATTATAGATCAATATTTAGTCCATACAAATCCTTCTGATCAATATTTCACTTCAGATTCAATATTGTATCAACTTACTATCTGTCGGTAATTTCTCTCTGTAGCTTGGTAATTGTTTTGTAGCTCAGTTCTTACTTAACTAGTATGATTAGAATGCATGAAAATCTTGTTCACGTGATATTCTTGCAGTTTCTACTTCTTCCGACATCAATTCATTAAGAAATTATGTTCTCTTATATAGACAAGTAAATCATTTTCTTCTCCACCATCAGATTTTTTTGCTTAACCACATTCATAGATTTTGCCGCTTCAAACTTTCTCAGTACTTGTGTCAATAACACATTTCAATCTTCTCCATTAGATCTTCCCTAAATTTTGTCAGTCATCGATTTGTGTAGCAAACATTATTTGTTACCTCAATGTTATACACTTGCCAGCTCATCAATGTTATACACTTGCCAGCTCATCAATCTTATCGGCTAAACTAATCATTTAATTCATTTTGTTCCACTTGGTTAACAAAGAAATGCATTGGTGAACACTACTTGGTTAATACTATGATTGGTATACACTATACTCCATTGGTGTATACTGGAAATGCTTCATTTACCGACAACACTGCTTTGTGTCTTTCAGCTCTATACTTCATCATAGATGAATGCAACATAATAAAGTCAATATCATCAAGTCATAGACTCATCGACAAGTTACTCAATGTGTTCCTTATCCTCGTCTATCATTTACATCTCTCCTCATGTATATTTCTCTGTTCTTCATCTCTTTCACCTTTCTTTAGATGTCTCGGTATAGTAACTTACAAGATAAGTGTTGTCAAACTAGTTGACATCAATGACAACATAATAATAATTTAATCATATTACATATCTAATCAGCAACTCCTCAGTGATCTTTAATCATAGATTCTTCAATCAGATTCCAAATCAGTTGTAGTCCAACAATCTCTCCCTTTGGCATTGATGGCAAGTCAAGTAATATAAAATATACCATACACATACCAAACATATATTCTACAACTTTGTGAACAAAATGCTATAAGTCAAATAGACTTAATATGTTTAATCACTACATTACTAAACCAACATTAAATAATACATCTTTACCATTCTGTAGTTGTGATCTTCTTTTTCAGTTCTCCTGTTCCTGCTTCTATTCTCTGTAACTAATCTTCAATACTCTGTCTCATTCAAATTGTCTCTCCCTTAGATAATTCTCATTGGTACTTGTTCCTTTTCATAGATTTTTCCTTTTCATATTTTTTATCTCTCCCATTGACAAAAATGCCAAAGAAATAAATAAACAAACAATTATGTCTTCCTCTGTATCTCTATAAACTGATATTCCAATCGGTTCAAGTTCTCAAACTTAATCACAACCTTGAACATGATTCAAAGTGTGAACTATGCTGCATCAACATAAATGATCTTCTGATAAAAAATAGGCTAATGCAACATCCAGATCACCTTAGTGACTGATAGATAGGGGACGGACCCCAAGTCTAGTCCTCAAGTATTCAAATTCACAAATTAAACATGTACCTTGTCTTGTTTTGCTTCTAGTTTGCATTCTAGCATGTCTGTCTCCAATGATTTGTGTTTTAGGATGATGTCTTATGACAAAAATAGCCAAAACTTGATTTCTCCTTTCTCATTTCTTTGCTCGATAGCTCCATATTGTTCCTTAGTTTGTGTTGCCTATTGTCCTGCATTGTTTCCCTACTGACCGATTGTCACAGTTTACTGTGTTGGTAGATACTTTGGATGGTCAATGTAAGTGAATCTACCATAGTCTTCTAGTTCCTTTGTACTTTCCTCTATGTACTTATCATCAAACTCATCAACATGAACATTAGTACTTTCAACTATCTTATTTGTAGCCTTATTCAAACATTTAAATGCTTTACTTGTAGTGGAATATCCTAGAAATATTCCTTCATCTCCTTTAGAATCAAATTTTCCATTTCTCTCATCTTTCAAAATAAAGCATTTACTTCCAAAAATTTTGAAATAACTTACAGTAGGTTTGTGTCCAAACCCTAGTTTATAAGGTGTTTTGTTGGAGTCCTTTAGTTTTACTTGGTTAATAAAATAGACAGTTGTACCGACAGCTTCCCTCCAATATGTCTGAGCAACATTCTTCTATATCATCAATGTTCTAGCACAGTTAATTATAGACCTATTCTTTCTTTCAGTAATGCCATTTTACTGAGGTGTCCTTGGTGTAGATACCTATCTTTTGATTCCATGCTCATTACAAAAATTAGTAAATTCATCAGAGATAAATTCACCTCCTCTATCAGATCTTAAGAATTTTATTTCCTTTCTAGTTTCTTTCTCTACCTTAGCTTTATACCGCTTAAACATTTTGAAAGCTTTAGATTTCTCTTTCAGGAACATAATAGTCATCAGTCTAGTATAGTCATCAGCAAAAAGAATAAAATATCTATCACCAGAACAACCCTGAGTTATCATAGGACCACATAGATCAGTATGAACCAACTCAAGTATCTTCTTTGTTGAATAGTCTTTACATTTAAAACTAGACTTAGTCATCTTACCTTTCTGACATTCATGCAACATGGCATGATCAGGTTTTGTCAAGTTAGGCAATCCTCTAACTCTTTTATTTCTACTAATCTTGATCATGTTGTCAAAGTTCACATGGCATAACCTTCTGTGCCACAACCAAGCATCTTCTTCCTTTATTAACAAACAAGAAGACTGATCCATATCAAGATAGAATAGACTACCTCTGGATTGTGTACCAGTTTTGACAAGTCTTCCTCCATCATCATAGATCTTCACCTTTTTACTCTCAAAAGCCAGTTGGTGGCTTGAATTGTTCAGCTGAGCCACACTTAATAGATTATAGTTCAGTCCATCTACCCAGTATGCATTTTCACATTGTAATCTATCATTGATCATCAGTGAGCCTTTACCTCTTACCATACAAGGTGCATCATTTACCATTCTCATAGATCCTCCATTATATTCAACAAGATGATCAAACTTCTCTACATCACTAGTCATATGATGTGTACAGCCACTGTCTATGATCCATGTATCATTTCTACTTACTTTAGAGATTAGTGTTGTCTCTTCATGTTTCTCTTCTTCCTCCGAGTCATCTTTCATAGAAACAAATACAACTTCTATATCATCTTCAGAATCAGATTCAGTTTCAATATCTTCGGCTATGTAACATACCTTTTTGCCTTTTTCATCTCAGTTGTCTCCGTTGTTGTGTCAGTAGCCTCTATTGACTCTTCTCCCATAGCTTCCTTCAGATCGGTCTTTGAATCTATCATCATCTTGCTTCTATGGACATCTAGCCATGATGTGACTAAATTCTTTACAATTAAAGCATGCTAAATGTAGCTTACCTCTATACCTTCCTTTTCCTTTGGGCAATCTTCTGGCCATAAGAGCTTCAAGCTCTTCAAGTTCATCATTGGTATTGTCATCACTATCACAATTCTTTCTATTCCTGCTAGACTTTCCAATCTTCAAAGGAGACATGAAAGAGGATTCAATAGAAGGAACAAAACCATTATCAAAGTTGTTTAATTCAAAGGTTGTAAGTTTAGCAATCAGAGTGTCAAGAGTAAGGTTGGATGTAGCTCTTATTTCATGAATTATAGAAATCTTGATTGCATAAACTAGTAGCAAAGTTCTGAGAATCTTTCTTATCACTATTTCATCATTAATTACTCCATCAGATGCTCTAATAACATGTATCACCTGTTGGTTAAAAATCTCAATTTTAGTTTTTTGCCCCAAAAGACAGGATGTTTTTGGAAAATTTTACAGTCTTTAGGGTTTTCTAGGTCTAAATATCCTGAAAATCAAAAAAGCCCTAGTTTGAGTCATCAACCTTCTATTTCTCCGTTACTTTATCGGGTCACTTAAGCTTCAAGATAAGCATGTGCACTTTATTCTTCTCTTTAGTCACTTAGTCTCCCAAATAAAAAAGAATATTCCTTTATATTTAGCGGTTGCCTGAAAGCCTTTGTTGCCCGATCTCACAAGCACTTTGGAATATTCTTTACTATCAAATGACTTAGCGATTACCCCTTTAGTCTCCAAGTCTCTATAAGTTTTCTCGAGATCTAGTGACCTCTGTAAAAAAATTTGTAAGAAGAGAACTATAGTCACGTGGTCTCTAGATGGAAAGTACCTTTGGTTGCGTGATGTCTGAATGATTCATTAAAGTGATGTTTTACTCTGCGATTGTGATTTTCTCTTTTGTCGCTAAGTCTCCAAATAGAGGTGTGGTCTTCTTTCCTGGTTGTCTCCAGATCTCTAGGTCTTCATGCAGTCAGTCATTTCATTCAGTGATTTGGATTTCCTTTGGTCATGTTATCTCTAGAAGATGGCATCTATCTCTTACGTGGTTAGCGATTCAGTGACGCGGTTGTCTCCAGATCTCCAGATGCGGCAGTTAAGTGATGAAGGATTCTAAGACTCAACGAAAACCATAAGATGCAAATTTGATCGATGGACAATGTGTAATCTTAGAGCTAAACTATGGTTTGAGAAATCTTTCAGTGACTCTGAGAATAAAGGTTTTTGCCAAGTCTCCAGATGTAACTAAGGTTAGATAAAGTATATCATGACTGCGAGATGTGTGTAGTCACGTGATCTCCAAATAGTGCTAAGTTAGAGGTAAGGATTAATAGGTTACTTCATCTTAGCCATTGATTTTGACTCAATCTTGTGGTGGTCACGAGGTCTTAGTATCAAATTCAAAATGTGAAAAGCTTTCAGCAATTAAGAATTTTCTTCAGTCACCAGATCTCATAATAAAAGTGGAAGCTAGTCTCAGTCACGTGATCTCGTAATGAGAAATGTTTAACCGATGACTAAGAAATGGACTATAGTCAGGTAATCTCGTAATGTGAAAAATCAAACATGGATTAAAGAGATTGACTATAGTCACTGAGTCTGTAGATCAAAATGTAGTGATCACCAAATCTCGCAATGAATTCATAAAGTGAGAAATCTTTTCGTGACTACGAGAAGTCCTCTTAGTCGCCAGTTCTCTGAATGTTTGAATTTAAAATTTTGGAGCTATGACTAGTGAATTGAAGAATTGTTCATGCTGAGTAATGGTAGAAGTGACATCTTTTGGTGTCAGACATGGTGGTGCATTCAATTCCACAGAATAAAATAGTTAGAGGTCACTCATTTGAAAGTTATGGAGCATATTGAAGAGTACAGAGCACTAGGTTTTCTGAGCTTTCCAGAATTATAGTGTGACCAGCGATCTTGCAGAGAATTTTTAGAATTTTAGTCAGAATGAGTCAAGCAGTAGCAGGTGGAGCTTCTACTAGCCGAGGGTCTAAGGAGAAAGTAAAGGATATTTTTTCACACGAGTTCCTTACCCTCTTGCCTGGGCCATCTCAAAATAAAAAGGTTAGTGATGATTATTTCATGGATGAATTAGCTTACTGTAGAGATGCCTTTGTAAAGGATAGGGATTTATAGATTATAAAGGTAACAACATTAGAAAAGCATGAAAAGGAGCTGCAATTACAAATTATCAATACTCTTGTAGTAGCTCCTACACCTCCTGAGCAGCCTGCATTGATTGAGGCACAAAGAATGATAGAAGAGGAGGTGGCTGCAAAGTTAAAGAAGATAAATAATGAAAAGAATGAGGCTATATTACAAGCCTTATTGAGTATTTTGTAGCACAAAATGAATACAATTAAGGATAAGTTTGATCTGGTCTTTAATGCTTATGGAAAATTGCCTAAATTGCAAAAGGAGGATAATAATTATGTGCAAATTTTGAGTGGATTTCATGCAGTATGGTCTCCCAGAGCATGACTTTTTAAAAGATTGATTTTTTCTCAATCTTTGGGGAGTGACATATCGGAGACAGTTGTAAGATTTGGTGAGGAGATTGATAGAATTAAAGCCATATTACCACTTTTCAAGGCTAAGGAAAATCTGATTAAGGCTAAGATAGCCATGCTCAGCTCATGTTCCAACAAATTCATCCCCTTAATCTTGAGTATAGATAGAGTCATAAAGAGCCTTGATCAGTGGAGATCGGATGTTGATCTTCTATTGCCTAGGAAAGAGGCATTTTTAGGTGAGGATAATAATGTTGATTTAGAAAGCTTCAACAAAACCCTAGATGAAGCTATTAAGGTAGAGGTAGATCTCACCAAGTTTGTAACATATGTCAAAGAAATTACTGATGCCAGGCGGGAGAGACAAAAAGAACAATTACAACTTGTCTAGGACTTTGACTGGCCGTTAGATGAAGAAGTAATTGCATGGGATGAATTGACAAAGCCCAAAAAAGTTAGATCTACCGCAGTTGACTTAGACATTTTGGATGAAGATTGAGAAGGACATCTGACATACCTGACACTTAATCTTAGAATACATGGATGATAAGCTATCATTTAAGAATGGTATAGGTTAGCTTGAAATGGCAGTCACCATATCTCATTAAACTCAAGGAGCTATCATAAATGCTTGTAGTTGAAGGTGTCAGTTTTCAAGCGGCCAAGGATGTAAAATAGTCTAAGGAAGTCTTGTCTTTCCACAGCCTAAGGGTTGGTTGTATTTTATTTTTAATTTTTGTCTCTTATGCTTTTAGGGTCAGGTTTTTCAACCATCCAAAGCTTGTTGCATTCTCATTCATAAGGGAATTCCAAGGTGGTTGAAATGGATATATGTAGAGTTAAAGACTCATTTTTTGAGGTCTGTTGGAAAGATATAGAAAAATTTGAATAGAATTGAATTGAAGTAGATTTCCAAGTTTTGTGTCTGGTCTTCTGAGTAACGAAATTGTGAATGTAATTGGCAAGATGGTTTTAATACAAATAAATTGTGACTTTTGCCATATACTGTGTTTGTCTCTCTACCTTTATATTGTGCTCTTGTATGTTTTACATGTTAGGCATTTAAAATACACTAGCTGTAAAGCAACTTGCTTGATTGATTTATGAGTTTCTTTCAAGGAAAGAATTAAAAGTTCTCATAGTATATCTTGAAGAGTAGATATATCTGTATCAATTGTTGATGATGATAGTGTCTGGTTAATAGAGTAGGTTGTAAGGCAATCTATTTGGACTTGTGGCTAGTATGCAAGGCATACTATTGTATTGCTTTTAAAATTATCTAGTTGATTTGCATTTACATTTCTTCTACCCATCAGATAAGGCACTGGTTTGGTATTTTCTTTTTATGGTTTTATCTTTCATAGATCTTTAGAGAAAAAATTAAAATTTTCACATCATCTACCAGCTCATTTTTCATTTCATGTTTATTGCACAAAATAGATAAAACTATCCCTAAAGACACACAATTCATAGTTTTGATTCCTTGAAGAGAGAATCATTTATGTTGTCCCTCCTTAAAAGGAAGAAGGATGAGAATCCTTAAATCACTGATCTTTTCTTCATTTAAAATCATGTTTATCCTGTTTAAACTCTGCACCAAATTGATCATGGTTATATGTAGAGTATTCTATAGATTGATGCACTAAGAAGAATTAAGAGCAGATCAGTGTCCACTCATATAAACACTGTGTAATCAGTTATCATTAAAAGGTAATACCTGCCTGAGTATGTGGAGCTAGAAAATGAAGGAGGATCTTATCCAATCCTTAGTAATTAGGTCTTTCTCTTGTTTGAATCAGTCTCAAGAGGCCTAAATTCAAGGTCAATTTGATCCTACAAGAAAAATCCCTAACAAATTGGTGACTCTAGTGAGGATAATATAGCAAAGACGAATCTAATATCTCATAAGGACTCTTGGACTACTTTCTCCAAACCCCAAAAATAAATTGGGTGGTGACTCTTTACCAAATCTCTAAACTAGTGTTCTGAATAAAAGGATTTCCTATTTTATAATGACTCATAAAAGTACAAGACCTTGGAGAAAGGAACATCCAGAAGAAAATTTAGAAGGAGAACTCTTAGCTCCATGAAGACAAGGTCATATGAGGAAGGAAAAAAATAGTAATGATATGTCTTTTACATGGAAGCAAAAAGGAAATACAAGGACAGAGGAGCCTGTTCAGATAAATCAAGAAGGAAATACTTCTGAATATGAGGAAGCAATTGATTTAGGCTTGAATTAGTATGAAGACTACTACTCACCCTTTGAAAAGGATGGAAGAAGAGCACAACCCCATAAGAGAGGCATCCCTGGGAATGACAAAGATCTAGAAGCCAGAGTAGGAGTAGGCAAAACTTTGTCCCTCCTTTTTCTGATGGTTCCTCTTTACAAGACCATCAAATACCAAATGACCACCAAGAAGAGGTCCCTACCCAAGAATCCTCATCTAAAACAGCCCTTCCTAATTATGAGGAAATTTTTGAAGAAGTTTTTGAATTAGAAAGAAAGATCCAGGAGCAAATTCAAATAAGGCAAAAGAGAGAGAAAGAAAAGGAGGAAAAGATTAGACATGCTATGATCAGAGCAGAGAAATTGAAGAAACAATTGTTGGACTTTGAAGCCATAAATCATGTTCCTATAACTCAACAAATAGAGGACCGACCTATTGTCCAAAAAATTTATGAGATAAGAAATCATAGGGACAAAGGTAAGCAAAAGGCTATAGGGATTTCAATAAATGAACCAAATCCTGCAAAGAAGTCCCTAGATCAAGCAACAAGATTAGATGCTGACTTGGAAAAGGCCAAAAGGGAACAAGAATTATTGGCCAAAGAGTTAGAAAAGGTAGAGCTAGAAGCCACTGTATCTGAAATAAAAAGAAAGATTGACTTCCTTAAGCAATCTTCTGGACCCACCGATACACTTTCCACTTCCCTAGCATAGGGTGCAAATGTGTTGAACACTGCTAGAACTCTAGGTATGCCCAGGACTTCTACTATTACAAATATTCAAACATCCACCTCTTTAGGTGTTGGCCCCTCTCAAATAGGGTCAATACATGAGAGACATAAACAATTGGTTTTTAATGGGATTCCTGGTTACCCAAATCCCATCCCTGATAAAATTAGGAAAAAGCTTCCAAAGTTCACTGGAAGTAATGCAGTCACTTGTGAAGAGCATTTGAAAAGCCTCATTGATGTAATAGATGACTACAACATTGATCCTGATGATGTGATCATGAATTTTTTTGTTCAGTCCCTGACCGAAGATGCTAGAGATTGGTTTAGAAATTTGCCTCATACTAGCATATGCTCATGGGAACAGTTCAAACATTTTTTCAAACAACAATATGGTGATAAAACAAATGAAGGTTTCATGCTTAATGAATTTAAAAACATCAAGAAAAATCCAAATGAGGGTGTTATTGAGTTTAATGTCAGATTTCAAAAGGCAATGCATAAATTGTTGCAAGTTATCAGACTAGATGACAAGATTTGTTTGGTCACTTGAATGCTTTTGATTTAAAAATGGGATATCTTTTGAGAGATAAGAATCCTAGAAATCTTGCAGAAGCTTACAAGCTGGCCATAAATATAGAAAGCAATAGAAGAATATCAGGGAAGTTGGGAATGAGGGAGGATTAGAAACCTTCAATCTCAAATAGAAAGGAACTAGGGAAGTCTGACACAAAACCAAAAGATGATGATAGTTTGAAGCAAATTTTGAAAGCAATAAAATATTTAAAGCCTAATGAAGCAAGGAATAGTAGAGTGTAGGGAAATGATAGGCCATCCTTCAATAACTTTAACAAGTTGCCAAGAATGTAGAACTATCCCTACAACACTCAGTGGAAAGATGGGAAGCCAGTGCTCCCTGAAAGAAAGGATAAACCAAATGATAAGACCACAGACCCCTTGCATAGAAATATAGTAAATATGAATGATGATGTTCCCTGGTGTATTGTTTTCCAATCATCTCATGACCCTTATTAATGTGCAATTGCTCAAAATTTTTCTATAGATGAGGAGCAAGACAACAACAATGAAGAGTCTTATGATGATCAAGGATGTGGTATAACTTCTTCATACATATATGATGAAATGGATTCCACTGAAGAAGATGAAGACCAAGATGTTGGTAGTTCCCAAATCAAAAATGAGATTTATCATTGGCAAGTGTTTTCTAATGAAGAAGACAATCACCTAGATGTAGTCCAGTGCAACACTTTAAGAAATGATGAGCCAGTAGTGTTGAGAAGACCTTCCGATGAAGAAATTGCACAAATCACAACAGACATGGTCACCCAATCCAAGAGTAACTACAATTTGAGAAATAGAGTGGTGGGTGATTCAAGTCAAGGGTCATCTAGTATATCCATCAAAAGGATAGACAAAGATGTAAAACAAACTCAAGACAAAAATAAGTTTGCAGATGCTGTTAGCAAGACTAAAATCAAGAAGAATATAACATTTTCTCCCCCTAATGTGACCTACAGAGTAAAGCAAAAACCTCTTCATGGGACTGTTGTCTCTACCCAAAAGGAGGTCAGAACCCTAAAGAAGGATCAGTATGGCCTTATAGAACATGAAGAAAATAAGGAGGCTACTATCATTAAGCAAGATGTAGTTGACCCCAAGTATGTCCCAGTTGACATGGGAAAATTGTTATCAAAAATTACTGTCAAATTCCCCTTATTAGAAATGATGAGAATAGAAGAGCATAAAGATAAGGCTTTGAGTTGGGTGAAAGGAGCTCTTCCTTCTGATGCCCAAAATTCCACCAAGACTAGTAGAATGGCTACTTCAGCAAGTGATTCAACTGAGAACCAGTGTGGGGAGATTATCTCTGAGATCCCTCAGATTTATTTGGATACTAATGTTGTAAGTACTGTGACAAGAACTGTTGATCCTTTCTTTCTATCCCTAATAGTAAATTGAAAGTTGTTAAGAAATTATATGATTGATTCAAGAGCCTCCAATACTGTTATGCCTGCATTCAAGATGTCAGGCTATGGATTCAAGAGAGGTCCCTATTATTCGTACTATAAAAGCACTTCCTTACAAGTTGGCAGCCTTCCCTGACAAGTTGTTAACAATGAGTTTTCTAGTGGTTGATATCCCACCTCATTATGGAATGTTATTATCAAGAAAATGGAGTGCTTCAATGGGAGGTAGTATCCAGTGTGATTTATCCTTTGCAAATTTCAATATTAATGGTGAAAATGTGAAAGTATCTAGAGAAAGAAAAACCCCACATGTGATAGAGCTAAATAATATGGATGAGTTGAATTGTTGTGTGGATGTTGACATGGAGAATTTTAGAGTGGAAAAATCCATTTCACAAAAGGAAGATTTAGATCCATTGGCTTAGGAATTGAAGGAACAACAAGATGTACTGTGGAAGATGTATTTTGATGGAGCATGCTCAAAAGAAGGCTTAGGAGCTAGAGTTCTATTCATATCTCCATTAGGTACCACTTTTAAGTATTCATTCTCATTGACTTTTCAATGCACAAATAATACTGTTGAATATGAAGCACTGTCATTGGGATTGAATATTGCTATCAAACATGGGATAAAATGTTTAAAGGTTTTTGGTGATTCTAAGCTTATGGTGGCACAAGTTCGATCTAAGTATGCTGTTAAGAATGATAGGTTGAAACTATATAAACATGTTATATGGGATCAAATTGAAATGTTTGATGCTTTTAATATATGTTGGGTAGAAAGATCCAAGAATATAATGGCTGATTTTTTGGCCAATGTTGCTTTGAAAAGGGATGATTCAACTTTTTTTGGAGTGTCAATAGTTGAAATAAAAAGTAGACCAGCTGTTGCAGAGAACATTTACAATTGGTAGGTCTTTGAGGATGATCATGACATTTTGAAATTTATGCAATGCCTTGACATGTATGAGGGTCAACTTATAGACTGCAACATATTGGTTGAGGAAATTAAAGGTAAGGACATGGTCATGGGAAATGAGGTAATCCAGTTGAGTTCAAATCATATCCCTAAGGGTTTAACTAAATTAAAAGCATTATATAGTAGTCAAAATGATTATATGTCAAAAACAAGTAGTGCTAAGGCTCAAGATCTGGAGGAAGTAAATTTGGAATCACATAATGCACCTCAAATAGTTTATATTGGGATGGGATTAGCCCCTCAGCTAAGATATAACCTGATAAAGTTGTTAAGAAAGCACAAGAATGTGTTTGCATGGTCCTATGATGACCTAAAAGCTTATAGAGAGGACCTATTCCAACATGAGATCCCATTAAAGCAAGATGTTAAACCATTTAGATAGAAGAAAAGACCCATTAACCCAATTTTGGCTCCTAAAATGCAGTAGGAACTGGCCAAGTTGAGTGATGCAAGGATAATCCAACCTATAAGGCATTCAACTTGGGTATCCAATTTAGTCCTAGTCAAAAAGAAGAAGGGTGATATTAGATTGTGTGTGGACTTTAGGAATCTAAATGTTGCATCATTGAAGGATAATTATTCACTACCCAACATGGAGGCAATGTTGCATAAAGTCACTGGGTGTGAGTTATTGTCTATGATGGATGGTTTCTTTGGATATAACCAAGTGTTAGTGAAAGAATCTGAACAATTCAAAATAGCATTCACAACACCTTGGGGAACCTATGTATATGTCAGAATGTCATTTTACATTAGAAATGATGGAGCAACTTTTCAAAGGGCCATGGATGTTTCTTTCAAAGAATATATAGACTTGTTTATGGTGGTATACTAGGATGACCTAACTACTCATTCCAAATGGGTTGTTGATCGTTGCTCACATCTAGAAAAGATTTTTGTCAAAGCTCTAGAATATGGTGTGTCTCTGAATCCAAAGAAGTGTAACTTTGCAGTCAAAGAAGGAAAGTTGCTAGGACACATTGTATCAAAAGAAGGAATAAGAATTGATCTAGAGAGGGTTGAAGCCATCAAAAAGGTTACAGCACCCAAAAATCTTAAAGGGGTGCAATCCTTTTTAGGGAAAATCAATTTTGTTAGGAGATTCATTGCAAATTTTGTTGAAATTATCAAATCCATACGAAAGTTGCTAAAGAAGGATGTCAAATTTCAATGGACTATAGAGGCCCAAGGTGCATTTGATAAAATTAAAGAAGTAGTTCAATAAGCACCTGTGCTTAGGTCTCCTAATTATACCAAGCCTTTTTCACTTTTCTCTTTTGCATCATTTCACACCATTGTTGTTTTACTATTACAAAAGGATCAAGAAGGTTTTGAACATTCGATTGCTTTTTTTTGTAAATCCTTACAAGCTGCTGAGTTGAATTATGAGATGATGGAAAAATAAGCATATGCACTGGTAAAAGTAGTAAAATCTTTCAGACCTTATCTGGTTTGTGCTAAGGTAGTGGCATATGTCCCACATGCAATAGTAAAAGATGTCCTTACTTAGTCTGAAGTTACTGGTAAGAGATGCAAGTGGATTACCAGGATTCAAGAATTCAATTTAGAAATCCATATCACTAAGCTTGTAAGAGGACAAGGCCTGGCAAAATTGATGACTGAAGAGAATATGGATTTAGTCTAGGTTAATAATGAAGAAATTCCAGATATGACAATTACAAGTATTGAGTTGCAACCATACTATGTTGATATTGTATATTTCATTAAGAATGCAAAATGCCTAGAATATATGACAGGTAACCAAAGGAGATCCCTAAAATTGCAAGCTCAGAAGTATACATTGATACAAGGGGACTTGTATTGGAAAAATAGAGATGGGATCTTGTTGTTTTGCCTTGATAAGTGTCAAGCAGAGAAGGTTTTGAGTGAAATGCATGCCGGTGTTTGTGGAGGGCATTATTCAGAAAAGACTACTGCTCATAAGATTTTAGGGGTTGGCTATTTTTGGCCTACATTATTTAAGGACTCTTTCTAGTTTGTTAAGAAATGTGAAGCCTGTCAGAAATTTGCTTCTAAATTAAGATATTCAGGAGCACTCATGTTAAACCCAGTAGCTGCTAAGGCACCATTTTCCATGTGGGGAATGGATTTCATAGGTGAATTTGCTGAGAAATCTAGTGGAGGGAACAATTGGCTACTTTTTTCTACTGATTATTTCACAAAATGGATAGAGGCCATTCCTACAAAGAAGGCAACAAGTAAAGTAGTGTGTGATTTCTTACTTGACAATATTTTGACTAGATTTGGTGTCCCCATAAAATTGATCACAGATAATGCAATGTGTTTTAGATCAAATGAGTTCAAGGAGTTTTGTAAAAACAATGGAATCATAACATCTTATTCATCTCCTTATCATCCTCAAGCAAATGGATAGGCTGAGTCTAGTAACAAAAGCATTCTAACAATCTTGAAGAAAACACTTGAGAAAAATAAGAGAGCTTGGCATTCCAAGTTGAAGTTAGCCTTATGGGCAGATAGGATTATAGTGAAGAAAGCCATTGGGAAGTCTCCCTTTGAGCTTGTATATGGTCTATAGGCAAGGTTACCCATGAAAAATCTAATTCCAATTTACAAGTTTATTCAAGATGAGGAATTGGATGTCTCAGAGCCAATGCAGGATAGAATCATGCAATTGACTGAATTGGATGAATTGAGAAGGGAGAGTCAAAAGAGCAATATCAAGTTGCAACAGAAGATGAAATACTTGTTTGACAAAAGAGCAACTACCAAAACATTCAAACCAAATGACTTAGTACTTCAATGGAATGTGAGAGCAGAAGATAAAGGGAAGCATAGAAAGTTTGAGTCATTATGGCTTGGTCCCTTTGTGATTCATGAGAGTTTTGGAAAAGATTCCTACTTGTTGAAGAATATGGATGATGAAATTTTTGAGTTGCCAGTGCATGGGAAATTCTTGAAACCCTTCTTCAATTAATGCTTTGATTTTTGTGCACATGTAAATCTCTTGTAAATTTTGTATAGGTTCTTTCAGGTTGTGTTTTTGTTCCTATTTTAGGTTAGTACAGTTTTTGGTCTACCTCCTAGAGATCTATGGTTCTTGTTTAAAGTTACATTTCAACATCCTTAGATAGAGCCACTGTTGGTTAAAAATCTCAATTTTAGTTTTTTTCCCCAAAAGACAGAATGTTTTTGGAAAATTTTACAGTCTTTAGGGTTTTCTAGGTCTAAATATCCTAAAAATTAAAAAAGCCCTAGTTTGAGTCATCAGCCTTCTATTTCTCCGTTACTTTATCAGGTGACTTAAGCTTTGAGATAAGCATGTGCACTTTATTCTTCTCTTTAATCACTTAGTCTCCCAAAGAAAAAAGAATATTCCTTTATATTTAGCGGTTGGCCGAAAGCCTTTGTCGCCCGATCTCACAAGCACTTTGGAATATTCTTTACTATCAAATGACTTAGTGATTACCCCTTTAGTCTCCAAGTCTCTGTAAGTTTTCTCAAGATCTAGCGACCTCTGTAACAAATTTTGTAAGAAAGGAACTATAGTCATGTGGTCTCTAGATGGAAAGTACCTTTGGTCGGGTAATCTTTGAATGATTCATTAAAGTGATGTTTTACTCTGCGATTGTGATTTTCTCTTTTATCACTGAGTCTCCAAATAGAGGTGCAGTCTTCTTTTGCGGTTGCCTCCAGATCTCCAGGTCTTCATGTGGTCAGTCATTTCATTCAATGATTTGGATTTCCTTTGGTCACGTTATCTCCAAAAGATGGTAGTTATCTCTTATGTGGTTAGCGATTCAGTGACACGATTGTCTCCAGATCTCTAGATGTGGTGGTTAAGTGATGAAGGATTCTAAGACTCAAAAACAACCGTAAGATGCAGATTTGATCAATGAACAACATGTAATCTAAGAGCTAAACTGTGGTTTGAGAAATCTTTCAGTGACTCCAAGAATAAAGGTTTTCGCCAAGTCTCTAGATGTAACTAAGGTTAGATAAAGTATATCACAATTGTGAGATGTGTGTAGTTGCGTGATCTCCAGATAGTGCTGAGTTAGAGGTAAGGATTAATAGGTTGCTTCATCTCAGCCATTGATTTTGACTCGATCTTGTGGTGGTTGCGAGGTCTCAGTATCAAATTCAAAATGTGAAAAGCTTTCGGCGATTAAGAATTTTCTTCAGTCACCAAATCTTGTAATAAAAGTGGAAGCTAGTCTCAGTCACGTGATCTTGTAATGAGAAATTTTTCAGTAGCGACAAAGAAATGGACTATAGTCAAGTAATCTCATAATGTGAAATATCAAAGATGGATTAAAGAGATTGACTATAGTCGCTGAGTCTATAGATCAAAATGTAGTGATCACCAAATCTCGCAATGAATTGATAAAGTGAGAAATCTTTCCGCGACTACGAGAAGTCCTCTTAGTCACTAGGTCTCACAATCATTTTAAAGGTACCAATATTGTTAAGCGATCATGAGACCTTTTTTTCAGTCGCCAAGTCTCTGAATGTTTAAATTTAAAATTTTGGAGCTACGTTTAGTGAATTGAAGCCTTGTTCATGCTGAGTAATGGTAGAAGTGACATCTTTTGGTGTCAAACATGGTGGTGCATTCCATTCCATAGAATAAAATAGTTAAAGGTCACTCATTTGAAAGTTATAGAGCATATCGAAGAGTACAGAGCGCTAGGTTTTCTAAGCTTTCTAGAATTACAGTGTGACCAATGATCTTGCAGAGAATTTTCAAAATTTCAATCAGAATGAGTCAAGCAACAGCAGGCAGAGCTTCTACCAGTCGAGGGTCTAAGGAGAATGTAAAGGAGATTTTTTCAGATGAGTTCCTTACCCTCTTGCTTGGGTCATCTCAAAATAAAAATGTTAGTGATGATTATTTCATGGATGAATTAGCTTACTGTAGAGATGTTAGGACTCCTGATGTAACAGGCATGTGTATGTTTGGGTATTTTTATAAGAACCGTGATAGCGCAATACCAGTCTCAAACCCTTATACATCAGGGTTGGCTAAATTAATTGTTCCTAAGGTCTTTTTAGATGTAGACGCATTGCTTATGCTATCTTAGCGGTATGATCCCTTGTCTAGAACTACTAGAAAGGAAGATGGCTCTCCCCTGGTAACTCTAGACCAAAATTCATTCATGAATGCTTTCAGAATTTAAATCCCTATGGCCACTAAAATAGATTTGTAGGCCCAAGCAAATAGATATGTCAGAGAGACTGCATTGGTCTCTAGGGAGATTAAGGGCCATATGTCCAAGGAAAACATGAACTACATTGCACCCATGGCTGGGTCGACTCCGTATTTTTACAGAGACCTCTGGTTTTACATGAAGTACATTTCATATGGGATATGCCAGGTCTTGGGAGTCGATGCTAGCCCAAATAGGATCACCTCTAATATTTTGATGCTCGTTATGGATTCACAAAGTCATCTGGTGAGCCGGGGATATGATTACATTGGTTATGTGATAAACAAAATGCATGAGGGTTTATTATCTTTGAAAAATTTCACACCTGGTTCTACACCCAAGTTCTTACACTATTCTTTACTGATGCACCTTATTGTGTATTATAATTATAATCTTATAAATGTGGAAGATCTCAAGCCACAAATGATGTGGAATGGACAGCCCAACCTAGTGCAATTTTGGTTGGCAATTTGGAGCCCTTCTTGTCCTAGGAGGGATTTTGGTGCTTTTGAAAATTGGATTGTGTACCCTTTTCTTAGGAGTTTGGGAGTCAATTGCACAAGGTTATCCACCAAGGTCCTGCAGTTGGTAAGACCCCAACAATTTATTGATAAGTGGAGCAATGCTCACAATTGGGGAGACATTTTTTATGATAAGGGTTATACAATGATTAGGGTTTATGGATGCCCTCAGCCTCCCCATCTGCTTCCATATTTTGTCCCACCAAGAATTGCATTTTTAGAGTTTATCTGGCAACTCATGCTGATAGATAAAGAACACTTGGCTCTCCATAGGAAAGGGACTTTCACACCTCGGCACTTTAAAGTGCACTATCTTAAAATTGGGAAGGGAGCTTTCAGTAAGGTAAATGATTGGTTAGAAAAATACAAGATGTTTGCAGCACCATACAGATATGTGGATATAGAAGGTTTCATAGTTTCTGCTAGGAAATATTATATGCCTACCATTCCTTTTAATAAGCAGCATGAGGAATATCTAGAGGAAGATGTGATCAGAAACATCATTGAAGATGATGAGGTAGAGAAAAGAGTTCAGCAATTGGATTGATTATTCAAAATTTAAAGGGAGTTAAAAGGAAAAGGGTTGGTATTTGGGGGTTTCTTTCCCACTTTGCCTTACCTCTAGAGACTTGAGCAGATGATGGCTCAATTTGACACATTGGTAGAATCCATGAGGGATCAAATTGATGATACTAATAAGGGTAAAAAAGCCTACTTTGATTCTGAATGTGAAGAAGATAGTGATGGTGGCTACCCAATATATAGCCCACCCCCTATGGAGCAACGAATGGTTGCAGGGACTAAAGAGGGAAATGAGGCCATTGACCTCACTAAGTTACCCAGCTCTGATGATACCACTGAGCCCCTACAGAAGAAGAGAAGGTTAGTGGCTGGAGAGCCATCAAAGAAGAAGAAGAAAGATAGAGTAAGTGCCCTCTACACAGGAACTAGATTTCATCATCATGAAATAAGGAAGGCAGTCAGAGAGGCCAAAAGACAATAGAGGTATGAGACTGAAGATGTAGAGTTGCCTCTGGCTTTAGGCCAAGATGAAAGAATAATTGAGCAGGATGCATTCCTGAATGATGACAATTTTGTCAATTCAGATGAATTCAAAAGCTTTTTGATCTGGCACAAGAAACAACAAGTTGCATCTAATGTGCAAATAGCTAAAGAGGGTCAAGTGCCTAATGAGGCAATACAACAATTAAAAGAATATGACCCAGAGGTTGAAAGCTTTACTCCTGATGAGGCCTGGAAATTAGTTAGACAAAGCAACATGCTACTTGTGCCTGGATGGAGTTTGTATCCTGATTTTATAATAGATCAAATAAAGAGATAGGAGGATGTCACTCTATCTTCAGAGACCCAAGTAGGGGATATAATCAAGGGATTTGGGTATAGCCCAAAGAATCAGGCATTAGCTATGTGGAGTCTTTACCCTAAAGATAAGAAACCACAAATTCTAAATGTAAAAGAGCAGATGGAAGGTGATAAGATTGTGTGGTCTATCCACAATATAGGGGACCTTGAGATATCTCAGGTTTTGACCCAATTTGCCAAATTAAATGAAGATAAGACAAAGTAGTTGTCTGATAGGTATGGTGCTCTTTTAAGTGATTATAGTGCCCTTGTCAAGGATAGGGATTTACAGATTATAAATGTAACAGCATTAGAAAAGCATGCAGAGGAGCTAGAATTACAAATTATCAATACTCCTATAGTAGCTCCTGCACCTCCTAAGTAGTGTGCATTGATTAAGGCACAAGGAATGACAGAAGAGGAGGTGGCTGCAGAGTTAAAGAAGATAAATAATGAAAAGAATGAGGCTATATTACAAGCCTTATTGAGTATTTTGCAGCATAGAATGAATACAATTAAGGATAAGTTTGATCTGGTCTTTAATGCTTATGGAAAATTGCCTGAATTGCAAAAGGAGGTCAATAATTATGTGCAAATTTTGAGTGGATTTCATGCAGTATGGTCTGCTAGAGCACCACTTTTTGAAAGATTGATTTTTGCTCAATCTTTGGGGAGTGACATACCAGAGACAGTTGTAAGAGTTGGTGAGGAGATTGATAGAATTAAAGCCATATTACCACTTTTCAAGGGTAAGGTAAATTTGATTGAGGCCAAGATAGCCATGCTCAACTCCTTTTCCAACAAATTCATCCCCTCAATCTTGAGTACAAATAGAGTCATAAAGAGCCTTGATCAGTGGAGATCGGCTGCTAATCTTCTGTTGCCTAGGAAAGAGGCATTTTTAGGTGAGGATAATAATGTTGATTTAGAAAGCTTCAACAAAACCCTAGATGAAGCTATTAAGGCAGAGGTAGATCTCACCAAGTTTGTAATAGATGTCAAAGCAATTACTGATGTCAGGTGGGAGAGACAAAAAGCACAATTACAACTTGTCTAGGACTTTGATTGGCCATTAGATGAAGTAATTACATGGGATGAACTGACAAAGCCCAAAAAAGTTAGATCTACCACAGTTGACTTAGACATTTTGGATGAAGATTGAGAAGGACATCTGACACACCTGACACTTGATCTTAGAGTACACAAATGATAAGCTGTCATTTAAGAATGGTGTAGGTTAGCCTGAAATGGTAGTCACCATATCTCATTAAACTCAAGGAGCTATCATAAATTCTTGCAGTTGAAGGTGTCAGTTTTCAAGCGGCCAAGGATGTACAATAGTTCGAGGAAGTCTTGTCTTTCCACCGCCTAAGGGCTGGTTGTATTTAATTTTTAATTTTTGTCTCTTATGCTTTTAGGGTTAGGTTTTTCAACCATCCAAAGCTTGTTGCATTCTCATTCATAAGGGAATTCCAAGGTGGTTGAAATGGATATATATATAGAGCTGAAGACTCATTTTTTAGGTCTGTCAGAAAGATATAGAAAAATTTGAACACAATTGATTTGAAGTAGATTTCCAAGTTTTGTGTTTGGTCTTCTAAGTAATAGAATTGTGAATGTAATTGGCAAGTTGGTTTTAATACAAATATTCTGCAACTTCTGCCATATATTGTTTTTGTCTCTCTACCTTTATATTGTGCTCTTGTATGTTTTACATGTTAGGTATTTAAAATATACTAGTTGTAAAGCAACTTGCTTGATTGATTTATGAGTTTCTTTCAAGGAAAGAATTAAAAGTTCTCATAGTTCATCTTGAAGAGTAGATATATCTGTATGGATTGTTGATGATAACAGTGTCTGGTTAATAGAGTAGGTTGTAAGGAAATCTATTTGGATTTGTGGCTAGTATGCAAGGCATACTATTGTATTTCTTTTAAAATTATCTGGTTGATTTGCATTTACATTTCTTCTGCCCATCAGATAAGGCACTGGTTTTGTATTTTCTTTTTATGGTTTTATCTTTCATAGATCTTTAGAGAAAAAATTAAAACTTTCACATCATCTACCAACTCATTTTTCATTTCATGTTGATCACACAAAATAGATAGAACTGTCCCTAAAGACACATAGTTCATAGTTTTGATTCCTTGAAGAGAGAATCATTTAGGTTGTCCCTCCTTAAAAGGAAGAAGGATGAGAATCCTTAAATCATTGATCTTTGCTTCATTTACAATCATGTTTAGCCTGTTTAAACTCTACACTAAATTGATCATGGTCATATGCAGAGTATTCTATAGATTGATGCACTAAGAAGAATTAAGAGCGGATCAGTGTCCACTCATATAAACACTGTGTAATTAGTTGTCATTAAAAGGTAATACCTACCTGAGTATGTGGAGCTTGAAAATGAGGGAGGATCTTATCCAATCCTTAGGAATTAGGTCTTTCTCTTGTTTGAATTAGTCTCAAGAGGCCTAAATTCAAGGTCAATTTGATCCTACAAGAAAAATCCCTAACACCACCTCTTTGAGTCTATTTGAATATTGGACAATGTTCTCACCTTCTTTCATTCTCATATCATCAAATCTTCCTCTCAGACTTTCAACTTAGGCTCTTTTGACATTCAGATCTCCACTATATATTTGTGCTAATTTATTCCACATTCCTTTGGCAATCATGCGTGCCTTGATATCTTCAAATTTAGCATCAGTACAGGCAGCAGCAAGTTCCATCATAGTAACATTGTGTTCAGGCTTGTCCTTCAGTTTATCAAGAGTTAAGGGACCAGTGGGTGGTTGTATGTAGCCATTCTCCGTCAGATCTAGTGCAGAGTTCCCAATTCTAGATATGTGCAGCTTCATTCTACTTTGCCATACTATGAAGTTTTCTTTGTTTAGTTTTGGTACTTCCCTCTTATACATCTTGAGACCTTTATGCTTAAGTCCTTAAAACTCTATTCCAAGAAACCATTGCTCTGATACCAATTGTTAGAATAACTGAGAGGGGGGTGAATTAGTTATCCAATGTCCCAAATTCAAAATGTATAATTCAAAACAACTTCTCTTATTTTTTCTCATTGGTAAATAATAAAACTTTCACTATCTGTGCTTTTACCGATTACCAGTCTAATACTATAACAGTTACAGATCAAATCTAACATGTAACATGTAAAGAATGATAACAAACAAATATCACAATCAAGACATAACACAAGAGATTTAACATGGAAACCCTATAAAGGGAAAAACCATCTGGGAACAACAACCCAAAATGTTCACTCTTCTGAAGTGAGGTCAATTAAGACCCAACCCTGTTAAAGGTTTACAAACACACTATCATTTGTGACCTTGTTAGAGGATTTTGGACTAGAAGTTATCATCCAACCATCATTCACTATGGGTTTGATAGGATAACAATGTTCATTCTATGAATGATACATCATAAGACTTTTAGATTCCACTCATTTAAGAGATTTTGATTGTATACAATGGTTAAATATGTAATAGTAAATGACCTACCTTAATACAACTTCAATTGCAGATTATAGATCAATATTTAGTCCATACAAATCCTTCTGATCAATATTTCACTTCAGATTCAATATTGTATCAACTTACTATCCGTCGATAATTGCTTTCTGTAGCTTGATAATTATTCTGTAGCTTGGTTCTTACTTAACCAGTATGATGAGAATGCATGAAAATCTTGTTCATGTGATATTCCTGTAGTTTCTACTTCTTCTGACATCCATCCATAAAGAAATTTTGTTCTCTTATATAGATGAGTAAATCATTTTCTTCTCCACCATTAGATTATGTCGCTTAACCACATTCATAGATTTTTCCACTTCAAACTTTCTCGGTACCTATGTCAATAACACATTTCAATCTTCTCTATTAGATCTTCCCTAAATTTCGTCAGTCATCAATCTGTGTAGCAAACATTATCTATTACCTCAATGTTATACACTTGCTAGCTCATCAATCTTATCGGCTAAACTAATCATTTAATTCATTCTCTTTCACTCGATTAACAAAGAAATGAGTCGGTGAACACTGCTCAGTTAATACTGTGATCGGTATACACTATACTCCGTTGGTGTATACTATAAATGCTTCATTTACTGACAACACTACTTTGTGTCTTTCAGCTCTATACTTCATCATAGATGAATGCAACATAATAAAGTCAATATCATCAAGTCATAGACTCATCAACAAGCTACTCAATGTGTTTCTTATCCTCATCTATCATGTACATCTCTCCTCATGTAGATTTCTTTGTTCTTCATCTCTTTTACCTTTCTTCAGATGTCTCAGTATAGTAACTTACAAGATAAGTGTTGTCAAACTAGTTGACATTAATGACAACATAATACTGATTTAATCATATTACATATCTAATCATCAACTCTTCGGTGATCTTTAATCACAGATTCTTCAATCAGATTCCAAATTAGTTGTAGTCCAACAGGGCTATGTATATATTTTGTAAATACAAAAAACTCATAAATTTTTTTTCAAAAAATCAAAAGAAAATTGCAATAAAAGCATGTGTTGAAAACCTAGAAATAGGTGCCATGTGTATCAAGTTAAGCTCCTTTATCTATTAGGATTCTTCTAGTGTGTCTATTCATTGTATATATCCACAATAAAATGGGTAGTCAGTCCCCATACTTGCCATGTATATATCATAATAAAATGGCTAGTTCATACACCATCCATTGTATATACCCATGATAACACCCCATCATAGCTTGATCATTTGTCATGGTCTTCATCCTAGTCTTGTTGCATCCTTCTTCATCCATAATAAGTCAATCCATCACCTAGCTGGGGGCATGTCCTTGACCTAGTTCAGGAAGTGGATCTATGATAGTCATGACTCTTAGAGGACACAATGGAGTGTTTTCACCAGACAAGCAAACATAATCCAACGTTCTTTCACAATGATATCTTTATGATGAATCGTGATCTGTGATCTATCGTTCAAAACATGGTTGTTTATCTATCGATTCTTGACTATACATCATCAATTGAACTAATCACTATACCTTACACTATCTTTTGGAAAAAGAAATGTATATTCATGGCAGGCATGTTAGAATGATTTGTTGTAGATTATGGATTCATATTTGGATTTCATTGTTATCATGCTTCCTATGTTATTTTGTGATATCTTTGAGATGAGTTTGAAACTCCCATATGTCATTGATTACGATAGCCAGGATGGGGCATGGTATTTTCTTTGATTGTTGTTTGTGGGATATTTTCTTATGAAGTCAAAGGAACAAATAGTTGGGGTGTCTATGCATAAGTGCCTTCATCAATTTAATAGTATTGACAACATACAAATCATGTTGTTCCACAAATGTTATTAATAGTGATACGCCAACACATACCTTGACTCCAAATATTTGTTCCCTGATGGAGGGGGGGATATTACTTATCTGTTATGAAAACAAAACTCAGGTCATCTTGGTTCAATTATACCTAGATGCTTGTCAAGTTTTTTACATTAAACTCCATGCAAGAAGTGCTCAAGTCATCCTGGTTTAATTATACCATGATGCTTGCATTTCCTTGCAATATAATGAGCTCAATGATGAAAATCAAACTCCAATTATTATGAAGTTCTAAGATGTTACATGAAGTTGTGGAGATATACTCATTTCATATTGCATTTCATTTAAATAGTTCACGACTTGCATATCAGTGCTCCTTTTATAGGGATTTGTAGGTTACCTTTCTTATTAGGTTATCTGTGCTAATAGTCCATTCTTCTTGTGTCAAGATACATTGTTATTTAACTTGAGGACATTTGGACAACAAAAACATTGAGTTTTTACTTTGCATCTTACAAAAATTTAATCAATTCATTTAGGTCATACATTATCTTCATTAGGTGTGTTCATTTGTATATTATCCATTTATCTTACATGCATGTTTCACGTCCGTAAATTCCATAACATCTCATTATCTTTTTATTATTAGGATAAACATTGTTATATTTTAGTCATCTTATGAACATTTTCATTCATTTATTATCCATTACAAGCATTTTACATCATTCATTTATTATCCATTATATGCATTTTACATCATCATATATTATCATTCATTTTACATCATCATTTACATCATGCATTTATAGTCATTAATTCGTATATTTTCTTCATTATCCATTCTTTATCCCTTATCCACATTGTTCACTACATCATTTCATTAGTAATCACATAGCATTTTATAAGAGTAAACTCATTTAAGACATGCATTTATATTAATATCATATGATAGTTCATTAAGCATTAATAATATCAAATAGAATATAAAGCATTTTGCATTCTACGACATACATTCTATGTAAATTAAAGTAAAACATCACATCCTACATATGTCAGTACACACATGTATATAAATCATGATAGAACTACATCACTATAAATATATAGTCCATCATATAGAGTCCATAAAAACACAACAAAACTATCCAAATGTCCAATGATATAAAGAAATATAATAATGTGTCCAAAGTCAGTGTCCATCAAGTCAAAAATATAATGATACAATGATAACATGATACAAGTGTATACAATGATCTCTCACAATCTATGAGCCACTTCCTCCTAACTCTATCTATCACTATCTACAAGATGCAATAAGGCCCCGTGCTACTGAACCACCTGATCCTAAGGATCCACCCTGATCTCCTGAACCTGTTGGTGCTCTCAGAGGGCATGATGATACACCTCCACTACCCACCAGTGCCTCTCTATCATGAACTATAGTACTAATAGCTATTGAGCTCTCTCTATAGCTCCCAATCCACTAATCCCCTAGGACCACCTATCTCTAAGCCTCTCGCCAGTAGGATATATCCTTCCCGGCATGTATCATGGCTCTCAAGCTATCTCCATGGGGAACCAAATCCTCTATGCATTGTAGCTCATCTAATAACATCTCTGACTCCTTGAGTCTCTCAATAGCTACATCCTACTTATGCCTCAGTAGTCCCATCTAGCTCTCTAGCCTCTCAATCCACCTCTGCAGACTAGGAACATGGTCTGCCTACACCTGTGTCATTGCTAGTTGGACTAGCAATGAGTCAATATCAGGATCCTCCTCCTCCACAACATCTCTTTGTAAATAGGGATCCTATCCCTGAATATCCATCTTTTTTGTCTCCTCCTAAGCATCCACATCCACCATGGGTACATCTTGTCCATCCAATCCATCATCAGGGATCTGTCCACCCTATACTACTCTACCCTAAGCTAAAAAAATGTCTACATCATCATGTATAGCTACTCCCTCTACTGGGGCAGCTGGTATCTATACCTAAGCCACTAGTACTTGTAATGGAGCTCCTACAGCTGGTTGTGCTGGCTATGCTGAAGGTGGCATCGAACCCCTCTACCTCACACCACCTCCTCTCATCCGTGGACCAGCCCTATCCCCTCTCCCTCCATCTCCTCCATCTCCTCCATCATCACCATTGTCTCCTCCCCCTCATCCCTACCTATCTCACCCATGGCATCTCCTATGATGTCTATCTATTGGATCTATCTCTAGTGGCCTAGCTATTGAATCAATCAATCATGGAATTGGAAAGTCTCTAAGGAACTGCTCCAAATCAGTAGTCATCTTGGGGTCTACAACACCCTATCTCACAGTCCATGCCTGGAATGGAATGTCCAAAAACTCCTATCTCACAACATCAAAAAATACCATAGGCCCCCAGTCCTGTCTCTCCTGATGAGTC
This sequence comes from Chamaecyparis obtusa, assembly GCA_027943335.1. Taxonomy (NCBI): domain Eukaryota; kingdom Viridiplantae; phylum Streptophyta; class Pinopsida; order Cupressales; family Cupressaceae; genus Chamaecyparis; species Chamaecyparis obtusa. Next base: position 167,711 of record BSBK01009651.1, read on the forward strand.
CTAGTGAACTCCGTAACTCCCTGAGGCATGCCCTAGATCCTGCCAAATTAGGGTAGAACCCAGCTGACTAGCTATCTCTCCAGAATAAAGGGCGTCCGTCCTATAAGCCATCATGACTCAAAGAAAAATCTCAACTGCTACTCATTATCCCAGGGATCACATCCTAGGTAAGGCCTCCTTGTCACTGTATCAAAGGTGTATCACCAGAACTCTAAATGACCTATTTTTGCCTGAGATAAAATTGATGAATATAAATGGATATACAGTTGTCCTGTGCTGTGAAATCTAATAGCCACTGGTCATGTCACAACAATATGCTCCCATGCCCAAAAATGGAGTAGCGTAATGCCCGCTAATAAGGATGCACCCTTATGGTACACCACCTAATGATGATCATGATATAAATGCACTAATAACTAGACACCCCAAGAAAATTGGGTCCCATCCAACATCCATTGTAATGTGAAGCCCCATCTGACTGCAAATCTATGTGATCTCTGATCAAGGCATACAAAACCCCCTATCACTCCTACTAGTACTACTGGTAGAGGCTCATACAGGTCCACCATGTCCTCCCAGTTGATCTCCCCCTCATCAATGTCATCATCTCCGAAGACATCTCTACACTCCATCACTCCGTTGTGTCAATCATAATGCACTAACTCCCCTATGATAGGAAGCCGAAGGATGCGATATACATCTTCTAGTGTGAATGTCATCTCCCCTATCAGAAGATGGAAGGTACTCATCTTCAAGTGCCACCGCTCTGCCAATGCCATCATCATGCTCTGGTTTGCCCTAATCTCAGGTGTGTAAATAACATGATATAAGCTGGACGCACCAATCAATAGTCTGTCAATCTCTAACAATGTCAGTCTTAGATTCTGTGTGACGGGATATTTCTCCCATGACATCAAAATATTGGTAATATCCTCCTATCCAAATCAACAAAATCAAGCTATCAAATTTTGATAAACTAATCTACAACATCTATCTATCCTATTCTATCAACTACAAACATGTTTTATCACATGTTTCAACAGATGATTTTATCAATTATCTAAACATCAAGACTGGTTAACTAGCGACAATGCTACAATGTTACCTATTTTGACCAAATCGATCAAATTTAATCACCGACAGATCAAATCAGCTTATCGACATCTAGTTTGACCTAATTGACTTACTAATTTGACCAAATTCTATCCATAAAACAAATGCGTAGCACAGAAAAATGCATGCACCATACCCTTTAACATTTGCATAGTTTTTCATACATGCACCGATTTCTTGCACATTTGCACAACAATTCTAGACAAATGTGCATTAATAACATATGCATAGTTTTATTTGATATGTGCACCACCTAATATTTCTTCTAACACATATGCACAACTGCCCTAAATGAATGTACAGAAGTAGAGATTTTATACGCAAACATGCCTAGTTGTTGTGCATTCATGTGCCACAATGACACATATGTTCAATGATCAAGAACACAAAAATTTTCTAATCTAAACCTAAGATTAGATCTAACCTAACATGCTACAAATCTACTATCAATCATTCAAAAGCATCAAATTCACACAGAGGATTGAATCACCTATTGGCTCACCTAAATCGGGTGGTCATTGGAAGCGTCTGGCCCTCTTGAAGTGGTGATTTGACAATGGAAATGACATCCTGGCAGATCTGCTCTGCTCTCTCTCATGCTCTAATCTCCAAATGACAAGTGTGCATAATGAGCCTATTGTGGACCCCTTTGCCCTATTTATAGCCTGTGGACCCGATGTGCTTGGTGTGTGGACCCTATCTCCTATTTCTTTCATGAGATTGATTATCCAACTTGAAAAAAAAAAAAAACAACAACAACAACAAAAAAAAATAAAAATGAAAATGAAATAATCTTTTTTGTTAATCAATCTCTTGAGGGGGCATGCATAGGTCATCTCATACATTGTTTGGGGTAGGGGCAAAATGCCTGAAAGTTTCTTTGAAAACAATGTGGCACACCATCTCAGACATTGTCTGGGGTAGGGGCAGGGGCAAAATGTTTGAAATTTTCTTTGAAAACAATGTGGCATGCCATCTTAGACATTGTCTGGGGCAGGGGCAAAATGCTTGAAATTTTCTTTGAAAATAATGTGGCACACACATTATTTGAAAGAGGGGAAAAATGTATACACTTAAAAATGGCTTCATTAATTAATTAAATATTTATTATTTAATTGATAGTGACTTGATAAATTAATTAAATATTTATTATTTAATTAATAAATATTTCCTCTATTTATTAAATAGATTATTCAATTTATTTAGTAAATTCACTATAGTCTATTCCTCTATCCTAAGTCTTCTAATTAGTCTTATTAAAGTGATTTAATTAAATACACAATCACCTAAATATGACTAAGTCCTCTAGTCCACCTCACCTACCTAGTCACCTAACACATCACTTTGGCTAAAATAAATAATTATTATTAATTATTTATTAGTAATTATCCTCACCCACACATGTCCTATTCTTAAGGGCTATGTGGCCTCATAGGACTTGGTCTCATGACCACATGTCCTTTCTTAAACCAAGTCAAGAGACATGCCCTATTCCTAACAGACTTCTCAAGCCACCTCTAAGGGTCAAAGGTGACTCATGGGACACTTGTACAAAGAGTCCTCATGAGGAAATGGTCTCTCCCTCTTTCTCTCTTGGGTCTTTGTGAGACACTTGATATGTGTCTTTCTCTTCCACCTTGTTCTCCTCCATGTCAATGTGAGAGGAACATCATCCCTATTCTTCCTCTCACATTCCAACTACATCCCCCTTTCTCTCAACTCCTTCAACCAAGTCAATCCTAGCCCTAGGATCTTCCACCTTTCATTCTCAACTGAAGGATTGTGCCACCTAGGCCTAGATCCTCCAAAAATCTATAAAAGGAGCCTAATTTCCCCTTTGTGAGCTAATAGGTATTTTTGTAATCAAACATTCAAGCAATAGACAATCAAGAAATCAAGCATCCAAGCACTCATTATCAAGCATATTCATATCATTTTGTGAAGCATCCACACTATCATCATCTCATTTTCATAATTAGGATTTATTTTTGCATTCAATCATTCAATCTCAACACTTTGGTATCATCTTGGGCAAGGAGCTTCAAATTGGAAATCTGAGAGCTCAACACATCCAAGAAATCAGAGCATATGAGGACAATGGAGACAAGCTACATGGTAAGCGAAGGTAAAACCTTGTTTTAGCTTCATTTTTAATTGTATTCTTCATTGTTGTTTGCTAATTAGTTAGATTTATTAATCTTAGAATAGTTAATTTATCATTTATAGATGTTATGCGCTCTTAACCAAACATTCTTATCATCTCTAAACATGAAACCAAACATGCATATCAAAATGATAGGCGCAACTACTAAAACAACATAAACACTATCGGCTCCATCAGATAAACTCAGGAAACTGTAATTGACAAATAGAAACATCATAACTCAACTTGTACTACAAAAATAACTCTGCATCCATAAACATAGTTCCAAAAACATGTCTACAATACAAATATAAATGTGCAAGGCTCCATCATAACCATACTGAGAATCATATGCAAAACTTTGCCTGTAACACTGCCAAGAACACTACTAATACAAACAACTACACAACTAACTACATATTCTCAAGGCTCTCTACATAGAACTAAAATGCACATTGCTTACCATATGTTGTCATCAATGATAAGCATATAGTCAATACTGGCTTGCTGGTAAATCTCCAACAATCTCCCCCTTTGGCATTGATGGCAATATATGGAATGAAAAACACCACCAATCCAAACGTACAATTATTTTATAACATTCTCTATTTCCTTAGCAAAACTCCCCCAAGGATGAGTCCTCCATCTACTACTGAATTCTTTGAATATCATCTACTACATCTTCTTACTATATACTCCCCCTTTCTAGATTAAAACAACTTGTTTTTTTTCATGACTATATACTCCCCCTTTGACATCAATGGTAAAGGGCACCAAAACAAATAAGCACAGGTACTAATCCTAAAGTAGAGAAGTCAACCATTCATCAGTCACTGAGGACTGATGCACTACTGCAAACTCTAATAAGATCCAGGGAAGGGAATTAATCCCAGCTTCTCCTTGAGATACTCAAATGTATCCTTCGGTAAAGGCTTTGTGAAAATATCTACTAACTATTCTTTTGTATTCACATAATCCAATTTTACTTCTTTCTCAGCAACTTTTTCTCTTAGGAAGTGATATTTTATCTCAATGTATTTTGTCTTTGCATGCATCACAGGGTTCTTTGACATATTGATAGTGCTAGTGTTGTCACAATGAATAACAATAGGATAATCAATCTAGATTCCAAAATCCTTTATCATCTACTTTATCCACACAATTGTAGAACAATTTAATGCTACTGCTACATACTCTTCTTCTGCTATTAACTGAGAAATACAATTCTACTTCTTGCTTGTCCAAGTGACTAGTCTATCTCCAAGAAATATTGCTCCTACTAAGGTGCTCTTCTTATCATCAACACAACCTTCCCAATCTTTATTTTATACACATGAAGTTTCACATTCTCCAAATTAGGATACCATAAACCACAATCGATAGTTCCTTTCAAATATCTGAATATCCTCTTTACTACCATAAGATGACTTTGTTTAGGGTCTACTACAAATCTTCTAACAATACCAACTGCATTAGAAATATTAGGTCTAGATTGAGTAAGATATATTAGTTTACCAATCATAGACTTATATAGGGTCTTGTCTACTGTTGTTGAATCATCTTTTGAAAGCTTCCTTCCTGTTATCATAGGGGTACTTACTAGCTTGCAATCATCCATCTTGAATTTCTTTAATATTTCCTTCACATACTTAGACTAATTAATGAAAATACCTTTTTCTGTCTGCTACACATTCAATCCCAAAAAGTACTTGATAGATCCAATCATGCTCATTTCAAATTCTCTCTACATCTCTTTAGAAAATTCTACACTAATCTTGTCACTACCACCAAAAATAATGTCATCAACAAAAATAACAACTAGTAATAATCCTTCAGGTGTCTCTCTTATGAATCAGTTACAATCTACTTCTCCTTTCTTGAATCCAATCTTTTTCAAGTAACCATCTACTCTTTCATACCATGCTCTAGGGGCTTGCTTAAGTCCATAGAGGGCTTTCTTTAGTCTGCATACCATATCAAGTTTGTCTAATAAACTAAATCCTTCAGGCTGTTCTATGTAGACTTCTTCCTTCAACTCTCCATTCAAGAATGCTGACTTGACATCCATCTGATATACTTTAAATTTTTTGAATGTTGCATAGGCTAGAAATAACTTTATGGCTTCCAATATAATTATAGGGGGAAAAGTATCAAAGTAATCAATTCCTTCTCTCTGTGCATATCCTTTACATACTAGTCTTGCTTTGTTTCTTACTACTATTCCATCTTCATTCATCTTGTTTCTGAATATCCACTTGGTTCCAATCACATTCTTGTCACTAGGTCTAGGGACCAATTCCTATGTATCATTCTTAACTATTTGATCTAGCTCTTATTTCATTGCTTCATGCCAATCTCAATAATTACACACATCTTCAACACTTAAAGGTTCAATTTGTGAAAGTAAACATACCACTTCATCAATTGTTTTTTCTTTTAATCTTGTCATGACTTTTTTGTTCTGATCTCCAGTGATATCTTCTTTTGAATGGTATCTAGATGTGAATTTTGGAACATTAGGTGTGACTCTCTTATCTGTCTTCTATGATTATTCTTCACTTGTTTCAGGATCATTGAATAATACATCAATACTATCAAACATTTCTTCAACAACTATTTCTCTACTGATAGGACTAGGTTCTTCTCCAATCATAGGTGCATAATCATGATATCTCTCTTGAATCATAAAATTTTCATCAATCTTTACATGAGAACTTCCAATTATCTTCTTCAATCTTAAGTTAAAACATCTATAAGCTTTTCTTTTAGTAGAGTAACCAAGAAAAATACCTTCATCGCTTCTTGCATCAAACTTGCCAATAGCTTCATCTCTCTTGATGTAACACTTTCTTCCAAAGATTCTAAATTATTTTACTATAGGTACATTCCCAAACCATATCTCATAAGGTGTCTTATTTTCATCTCGCCTTAATTGAATTCTCTTGATAGTATAGACTATAGTATTGACTACATCTCTCCAATAGATGTGTGCAACATTTCCTTCAATCATGATAGTGCATGCTATGTCAAGTATGATCCTATTTCTTCTTTTTAATTTTCCATTCTGCTGAGGGGTTCTAGGTGCACTTAGCTATCTCTTTATCCCATGTTCTTCACAATACTCATAAAATCTGTTAGAGGTGAATTCTCCTCCTCTGTCTGATCTCAGACATTTTATCTTTAATCTAGACTCATTTTAAACTTTAGCTTTGAATATCTTGAAATTATCAAATGCTTCAGATTTATCTTTTAAGAACACAAGCCACATCATTCTAGAATAATCATCAACAAACAAAATAAATTACCTTTCACCATATTATGATCTTGTTTGAGTTGGTCCACATAAGTCTATATGCACTAGATCCAATGTGTTATCTGCCGAATTATGCTTGCTTCTGAATGAATTCCTTACATGTTTTCCCATCACACATTTCCTGCATATTTTATCAACTAGTTTTGTAATACTAGGGAGGTCTCTTACTACCTTTACATTTCTTATCTTTACTATATTTCTAAAATTGATGTGACATAATCTTTTGTGCCATAACCAACTATCATCTACTTTAGAAACAAAACAACTTGCTTATGAATTAAGCTGAAAAACATTACCTTTTATCTTTGAACCTGATGCAATCACTACTCCTTCTTTGTTATTAATGATACACTTATTGTTTTTGAATTTCAACTAATATCCTTTGTCAAGCAACTATCCAACACTTAGTAGGTTATGGTGCCAACCATCAACATATAGAACATCATCAGTGTTATTATTTCCATCCAAGGTGATGGCTCCTCTACCTATGATAGGTTTAGGAGTGTTGTCTCTAAATATAACCATGCCACCTTTGTCCTTTTTCAGATGTACAAATATATCTTTGTCTCTTGTCATGTGATGTGAACAACCGTTGCCAATGACCCAATCTATTCTGATGTCTACTTGTGAAATTAATGCTAACTCTTGTGCTTTCTTTTCATCTTCAATATCCATTTCATTAATCATTTTCTCCATATCTTCAATAGCAATGAATCCAATTTCATCTTCTCTTGAATCTTCATCTAATACTCCATCTCTAGCATAGTAACACTCTTTTGTATACTTGGAGTTGAAATTAGTTTTGAACTTCTTGACTCTTATAGGACACTTAGATGCAAAGTGACCAATCTTGTTACATGAAAAGAATTTAAATGGTAATTGACCTTCATATTTTCCTTTTCCTTTTCCTTTTCTCTCTTTCTTAACAATCATAGAAATGAAATCATCTAGTTCTTTATCCTCATCTTCATCATCAAAGTTACCAGAAGTGTTCAAAGATTTCTTACCATGGACTGAGGCTTTGAAAGCTATTTCACTTTTAGGCTCTATCTTCAAACTTGATATCTCGAATGTTAAAATCTTGCTGATTAAGGTCTCTCTTCTGAAATCTTTTGAAAACTACATAGTCTCATCTAGGATGTTTATCTTTCTCTCATATTCTATTGTCAGAGTAGTCATCAATTTCTCCATTATGTCTTCTTTCAAAATTTCCCCACCATTGTTTCTGATTCCTACAACTACTTCATTAATTCTTTGATTGTAGGCTCTAATGTTCTCTTTAGGTAGCATCTCCAATGTATTGTATTTTTTCTTCCATGTCTTTCTGCACATATTCTTAGCTTGGATATCTCCTTCAAACATGTCTTCTAGATACTTCCATATTCTATAGGCTTTATCTACTTTCTTGATCTTTGAAAACTCACTGTTAGATAAGATGCTAATAAGGTCTTCTTTGGCAATTGCATTTTGAGTGAACATTTCCTTTTTCTTAATAGTTGCATCTTCCTTTTTAAGATCTGATAGAGAGGGAATCTGAATCTCTCAAGTATCTACTTCAAAAATCTCAAAACCAATGCACTGCAAATGTGTTGTCATTTTGTTCTTCCAATCTAGATAATTCTCTCCATCAAACTTAGGACTTTATTTTCTAAAGAATTCCATTTGATCAACCTCAAGCTATTAAAATTTCTCTCTGAGGCACTTGGCTCTTATACCAATTGTTAGGAATAGTCCCAAGAGATAACTGAGAGGGGGGGGGGGGGGTGCGGAGGGGGGGGGTGAATTAGTTATCTACAAGATTCAATTCTTCATCCAATTTAGTATAGAATAACATTAAGAACATACACAATGAGATAACACTTAACACAACACCATAATTTTGGTTAAGGGGAAACCCAAATAGGTAAAAAATGCTGGTGGGAATTAGCACCCACTATAAACTACACTAGAGTATAATGATCCATGTTAGAAGATCTTACAACCCTGTTAGGAGTTGATCTTTAAAATGCATGAAGTACATTGAACTAGTCAAGGGTCAGACCCCATTAGGAGTCTTTTACAAACAACCTTGTTAAGGGTGACGACACACTATCTAGGAGCACACTACTCAAATGGTGAAGGCTACAACCTTCTGCATAATAGATACACACTATATCTAGATCTTGGTGAAATGGGAAATAGACTTTCTATATTCATCAGTTCCAATGAATTTCATATACTCTCTACTTCTTGACATATATCTTCAACTAATGATTGATTGTCTCAGTACATTCACATCTTCTGCTCTACCTTCTCAATCACAACTGACTGGCTATAAGTATCTTGCTTCAAATTATATAATCAAGTTGTCCTATTAGAACCTTCTTGAAATCATATTAGAGAAACAATATAACTCTTCAATAACATCTCCAATGGATAAACTAAGCACACAACACAAAAAGGACCATGAAACTCAATATTAGTAAATGCATTGCTTCACACTATCAGCTCCACCAAACTAATTGAAATTTTTTTCTCATGCTAAAATATGTTATGTGCTCTTAACCAAACATTCTTAACTCATCTCAAAATATGAAACCAAACACACATATCAAAATGATAGGCGCAAATACTAAAACAATATAAACACTATCAGCTCCATCAGATAAACTCAAGAAACTATAACTAAAAAATAGAAACATCATAACTCAACTTGTACAACATAAATAAATCTTCTTCCATAAACATAGCTCCAAAAACATGTCTACAACAAAAATATAAATGTGCAAGGCTCCATCATAACCATACTGAGAATCATATACAAAACTCTGCCTATAACACTATCAGGAACAGTACTGATACAAACAACTACACAACTAACTACAATCAGAATCAAACTTTTCATTTATGATATCATGATGATAACATATCCTTTCAACATATGCTCAAGGCTCTCTACATATAACTATAATGCACGTTGCTTACCATATGTTGTCATCAATGACAAACATACAGTCAATACTAACTTGCTAGTAAATCTCCAATAGTTCTATACCCGATATTGTTCCATTATGGGGTTCTCATGGTCCCTAATCTATCCCAATTGATCCTATTCTCCATTTGGGACAAGCTCTAAGTGTTTTGAGAGCACACCCACATCCCTTAATCAAGAACAAATCAAATTGTGGCAGGGTGCTCCTATTTAAGTTCTATCTAAATGACTTTGCAAATAGTCTTCTCTATATGTTAGTAATATGCTATTAAACATATGTTTGAATGTCTACGCTTGTTTTGAACAAGTTAGGTTTTCAGTGATCACATTTTGGCAGGCCCGGTGGGACCCTACACACCTTCACAATTGCATTTTTTGGGGTTTTCCAAGCAAAAAACTCAATTTTTGACCATTCTCATCATGTACTGTGTGAATTCTCATACAAGTAAAATAAATAGTGTATTTTCTCATACGAGACAACTCCCTAACTCATACTGGGACCACCCAATACTCATATGGGGTCTTCCTAGGCATTTTAGGCATATTATGCATATTTTGGACTCATTGGCCCTATTTACTTGTACCAAGAATCATCCTCACTCGTAAAAGACCTTATCTTGACTCATATGAGTAAAATCCAAAAATTACCCTACCTTTTTTACTTTGATGGGAAATAGGGGGCTTTTTTAAGGCTATAATCAAGGTTTGAGTTGGATTTTAGGGTTTCTAAGGGCTTCTTGGTGCCTCCTAGCTGCAATTTTTTAGTTTTTGACCCTATGTTTTGCAGGTAATCATCAAAAGAAATGAAAAAAAAAAAAAACTAATACGTTAAGGCTCATTAAATTTATTGAGTGATTAGGAATTTAAAACTTCATTTGGCGGGCTTAAAAAGAACATCAAAATACTCTTAAATGCTTTAAAGGGTAAAGAATTTACAAAATTTCCTTAATGCTTTTTAATCAATCCTAATCAACTCAAATTATTCCTAATTGGTCCTAAAACAATAAAAATCATCCTTAATGTGTTTCATTTGGCACAAAAGAACCTCATTCATGAAAATCTTGGGTTTTAGGATTCATTGATGGAAGCTAGGAACACTTCAAACTTTGGGTGCATAAAAAGAACCACAAATCTGCATTTTCATTCCTATTTGGTTCCTAAATCAATCCTAATTCATTCTAAGTGTTCTCAAATCAATCTTGAAACATTGTTCTTAGCTAAAGTGAACTTCATTTGCATTGTCTTACATGTGTTTCAAATCTCATGCAATCTAGGCACGACATTTGTATCTCTTTCCTATTCAGCTCCTAAATAATCCTAAAGGTTCCTAAACATTCCTAAATAAATCCTAAAGCTTTTATCTTGGTAAAAAAAAAAAAATTGTTGCAAAATCTTGAATTTTTTCCAAAGTTTTCATGCATAAAATCAATCTAGGAACCTCTTTTTGGTCTAAAACTAAATCCTAGGAACACCAAATCTTGAGTGAAGCTAATGGGGTGAACCAAAGTGAAAAGAATCATTTAATTTCAATCCTAAAAGCACAACACAATATTGAATGCCCTAAAGAGAAAACAAAGAAAAGTTCATTTTCATTTCAAAGTTCAAATTAGAATTCTACCAAAAAACAATCTTGAATACCAAGGTAAAAGAAATTGCAATCTCTTTCAAAGATTTTGTGTCTTCAAAGAAAGAAAAAAATCAAACTCTTAAACACATGTGTTTGCACATATTCATTTCAAACTCACTAATGAATTTGGGAAAGATAAATCTACTTGGTGTGCTTGTTAAAGAGTTTATAATTTTGCAAAAGCCTTGTTAATTAAGTAACGTGAAAGAAATTGAACTTGGACAAGTTCAACTATTTCACTTTTAGAGAAGCATGTCCAAAGAGAAAAATCACTTCCTCTTTGGAGATTTACTTCAAACCGGTACTTCCCTAGCCAGTATAAAAATAAGGCATTGAGCAAACTCTTGCTTCATCCCCTCAAGCTCAGGTGATGCATGTTGATAGTAGCCCGAGGTAGGTAAATATCCCTACTATTTTGGCATGGTCAACTAGGCTCTTAAGTGAGTTGCATGCATACAAACTAATTGGGAGGACACCACAAATCAAACTAAACACCTAATAAAATAGAAGCTACTTGATCTACTCTTGAAGGTATCAGAATCTTTGTGCAAGGATTGATCCCTATGGTTTCCCAAATCACCTTAAGACACTCTCCATATGTATCTCTTTTTAGGGGTATCAAGATGTGGGAAAATATTTTGATACTATCCCTCCCTTAGGTAGCTCTATTTGAAGTGTTTTTTAAGTTACAAACCCAATGCAAACATCTGTCAAAACATACACTCTTTTCAGAAGCTCTATCAAATTTAGTGGTAAATCATTTTCTTGTATCCCACAAAGTTGTTTTGTCCTTTGTCAGGATTTCCTTCAGAGTGTATTTTTTGAGTTTTTCCTTTGCCATTGGAGACATCAAAATTGAGCCAAAACTTGATCAAAATCTTTCAAACATCCTCATAGAAAAGGTCCTTCAAAATCAGATACCCAAGAGCCTTGATTCAAACCAATTTCTAAAAGCTATGTTCGATTTGACCAAACACAAGAAAGCTAATCTTCCCAATTCTCAAGTCTATTGGGAGAAGAAGATTGTAGAAAGATACCTAAATGATCACAAACCCATCCTAAAATAAATCCAAGTAGAAGAGAAGTATCAAGAGAAACTAGACAATGTGGGCTATAATGCCAGAGTAGAGTAGTTTGAATACCAGTTCTAGGTTAATCGTCGCTATATCAACCTAGAGAGGGAGGACTAGTTCAGCCCATCATAGATCCACCATTCCTTTAGAATCCCATAATCCTTTCTCAGAATCCTTTTTAGGTTCATCTTTGCATCATCATCCATCCCTAGTTGCATCCTAAGTCATTCTTAGCTACATCTTTGCATTATTTATCATCTTCCTAGTTGCATCATAAGTCATCCCTTTTCAGCTGCATCTAGGTCATCCTCTTAGAATAGCTTCATTTTCAGTCATCCTTCATCATCCTTCCATCATCAATCCACAATCAAAATATTTTTCATTATCCATCATCCTTGATCCCGAATCTTTCTTTCCAAGTCAGAAACCACCATCTTTTGAACCTAATCGAACGATCCAAATCATAAAAACTTCATGTCTTGTCCTTTGAGTTGCTTCAAAACCTAATCCCAAATCAAAAATCTCCATCCTTTGACAAAGCATTGTTGTCTAGGAAATCCATACTTGTCCTTGTAAGCATCATCATCTCGAGCAAGAGATTGGCGTGCATTGATAAGAATCCTGTCAGTGGAAGATCATTAGTCTATCCTAGGTTGACAATCCAATCCCATTTGAGCTTACATTAGGAAGCTACAAGTCATTTATTGATACTTAGTAAATCTTCCACCATCCTCCACCAATCTTCGATCATCCTTGATCCAAATCAGAGCATTCTCCCATCCTTCAGAATCCACCAATCCTTCACCATCCTATCATCCTTCAAATGTTGATCCAAATCCTTGCACCACATCCTATAAATTCACAATCCTTAGAGTTTCTTTAGACTTTCATTCATCATCCTTAGAGTCTTTAGGAAACATCTTGTATCCAACCCTCATCTTCATCTTCATCCTTAGATTTGCATTCCACACCCATTGAGACGTGATCCAAGAGGAGAAGGAACATGGATCCTAATCAGGCCACTAGTTCATCTAATCCTAACAATCCTACTAGCACAATGGTAACTTACAACCCATAGGTCTTGGAAGTTGATAATGTGTGGGTTGATCCCAATGGAACCCCCACTTCATTTTCCATGGAAACATTCATGAGCCATCTGGGGTATACACAAATAGTGAGTGCAATCATTGATCACAATTGATAGGCCATAATGGAAAACTTCACGCAAGAGGGTACTTCCATTCCAACGCATCTCCAACCTCTCATCCCCATAAAAACCATCCAAATCCCAGAAGAATCCTATACCCCCATAATCCAACAGATCCCTGATCTGAACTTGCACATATCTCAAGAAACCTCACCTAAATTTCCTCTCTTGAAAAGAAGCTTTGTAAGTCCTACAACACATGAAGCAAAAAAATCCACTCTATTTTCCATCATGGGAACACCATCACCTTCTACATCATCCCAAGCCACCACTCAGGCCCAAAGCTTCACGCAAAACTAACCACCACCTCCCACACAAACCATTACACAAGCAGTTCCTCCACCTTCCATGCAGGGCCAAACAACATCACCATTTCCAAGGGCAACACAATTGTTTCCCTCTTTTACTTAGCAAGCTTATGCATCAGCATCACCCTTCTCATGGTCAACACAAGTATTTCCTTCTACTACCCAATAAGCATTCACCCAAATGTATGTTCCCCTTCCACCTTTCATTTCCAATACGCAAGCCCATCAAAAAGCCTTAACAATAGGGATGCCATCCATGGGATCTCAAAATACAAATACACCATCTACATCCCAAATCCCCACTATCATATTTGCTTTTCCAACATCCTCCTCATCGCAACTCCTACCATGAACCAACTCTCGTTGGGGCCTTACTCAAGCATAAATGCAAGCCTTGGGAATACTGACCCAATCCCACATATCCCCACCTGCAAACCAACAAGTCACTTTCTCTCAAGCAGTGCAACAACAACAATTGCAACCTCTTCTAACTTCATCCTTTCCTTCATACACCAACTATCTATCCATACCACCCCCTGCTTCTCAAATAGTTCCACCACCCCAACAACAAAGTTCATCTCATCTCACTAGCTACTTTGTGCAACCACCTCCCATCACCAACTTCCCAACATCTGTTCCACACCTAAGCAATGGAGGAATGCATGCCACCTACATCAATCAAGACCAAATCCAAGTGCATCAAGGCCAATCCTATCAGCAAGTTGCACCATTCCATCAGCCTCCACCACAACAATACTTCCTAGTGCAACAAAAAAAACATCCCATTATCCCCTAACAACCACAAGCATCCTCGTATCCAGTACAACAACAAAGTCCTATCATACCCTGATAGAAACAATCCACTTCATATCCTCCACAAAAATATTCTCCTGCACCTCAACAACAATATCCTCCCTAGCAACCATCACCCCAACATCCAATTCCATCCACCTATCTTGTTGGGAAATATCCATATCCCACTTTGCAATATCCACCAGAAAATCATACTTATTCGCCAGCACCATTAGATCCTTTCCCAATGGGAGTACCCAATCCAATGTTGATCAATGCCAAGTGGGAAGAGTTGAAGAATGCTCTTAAAGAGCTCAAGGCTGGAATAGAGAGAAAGGCCTTCAAATTTGATGAGGTTTGTCCCTATCCCTTTGACAGATCAATCATAGCTATCCCCTTTCCCAAGCACTTTGAGACACAAAAGTTTGACAAATATCGAGGGAAAGGAGATCCCGTCAGCCATGTCAAAGAGTTCTATATGGCATGCCAAGAAGTGGCCTACACTGACAACTTCCTTATGTGCTTATTCCCTAAAAGCTTGGGAGGAACTTCTATTGAGTGGTTCTACAAGATACCCTATGCAACAATCACAACCTTTTCTGAACTCTCTGAGAAGTTTGTTGCCCAATATGGCCACAATTTTGAGAATGAGTTGTCTTTGCTAGACGTTTGCAACTCAAAGCAGAAAAGAGGAGACAAACTAGCTAAATACTTTCAATGATGGAAGAACCTCACTACTAGGTTATCATATCAACCCCTTGAGAAGCATCTTACAAAGATATTTATCTATAACCTGCATCCAAAACTATACCACTTCATGAGGATGAACTACATCTAGACATACCAAGATATCAAACGCAAGGGGATAGATATTGAAAGAGGCATCCTAGATGAAGGCACAATCTAACATTACAAAGATGATTCCCACCAAAAACCCAGTAATGACAAACCTCACTACTAGAAGAGAAACAAGAATGTTGTTACCAACGAAGCCACAAAAACCAAGCATGTCCAAATTTTTGTGGTCGTTCCTAGACCTACTCATACATATCAAAAGCAACACCCTCAAATCAATCAGAAACCTATGCATAATTACTAGCCACAAACAAACCAAGGGAATCCAATCAATCAGGCCAATGCAATAACCACTACTCCCAATTAAAATAGGTCTTGAGTCCAGAATCACCATAAGAAAACCTTCACCCCTCTTGGTGAGCTGTTGGATATAAAATTTCATCGAATGGTGAAGGCCAATCTAATCACTTACTCACAAACCCAACAATTCGATGATGCCACTCCCAAGCCTAACTAGTACAAAGATCATGAACACTATGGTTATCATCATGTCAAAGGACACACAGCCATAAGGTGTATGAAACTAAAGAAATATATCCAATATATCATCGAAAGAAAGGAGATCCAAGTGGAAACACCAGCCCAAGCCTTGCCTAAAGCCAATTTGTAGATTTATCAGAATATGTTCCCTCAACACAATGTTGGGAAGAACCAGGCCAATGCCAATCCTCCACCCCAGAACCAAGGCAAGGGAAAAAAAGGAGACCATGCTGACCATAAAGACTATACAAATTCCCATATAAACTATGAAAAATTTGTTGGATGTATAATCCAAGTTGAATCCATAGTTAATGTCATCCATGTAAAGGAAGAAGATAGTCAGTGTGCAGTCACCATATGTAGAGGTCGGATATCTATCGTCAGTGCCACTCCTAGGCCAATACACAATGCACAATATAACCTTATAGAACACCTTGGGAATACACCTTCCCAAATCTCCATCCTCAACCTTCTCCACATTTCACCCATCCATCAAGAAATCCTCAATCGATCCCTCCAAGAAGGACATGTTTCCATAGACATAAATACCATCCATTTTGAAAACCTTATGGGATATTTACCAGCATCTTGTGCTCTTTCCTTTAAGCCATCTAATATACCAATTGTTGAAATTGACTACAATCTCCCTCTCTGCATCACCTTCATGGTCAAAGACTTTTCCATTAAAAGGGTCATGATAGATAATGGCTTGGCTCTAAATTTGTGTACCGTGAAGTTCATTCAGAAAATAGGGTTCACAGAGGCTGACATATCACATAAGGTCATCACCATCAAGGCATACAATTACTTGGAGTGTACCTCTAAAGGTACTATTCTTTTTCCTATCAAGCTAGCCCCTGTAATGCAAGACACCATTTGCCAGATTGTTGATCTTGAGTTACCATTTAACATCCTCCTTAGCCGACCATGGATCCATTCCATCAAAGTTGTATTATTTATCTATCACCAGTGTGTCAAATTTCCACATCAAAGCACTAAGGTCACCATCCATGTAGACCCCCAACCCTTTTCATACCGTCATGTATTGGAAGCTTCATTCCCCCATTCCACTCAGTATCCTAGAACTAAAATTGGCACTTTTATCACTAGCTCTTTCCAATCCCATAGCAATCTAGAGACTATCCTCACCTCCACCCTCTCTTCTATCAAGATCAACAACCAAGGATGTGGTGAGTACAACTTAACTAATGCATTTGTAGTAGGGGCCCTACTTTTAGATCCACATACACAAGGGTGCCTAAGTCACCGAAGAAAGCCTACTTAGGCCAATTATGAAATCAAGAAATTGGGACAATTGACATTTATTTCCCATGGTAATATATACATCCTTGAAATGGACCTTGACATCTATCGGTGGTTGTACAGAGATTCCCTACCACCTGACACTGAACTCCTTGGCTATTTCAAAGAGAAATATCCAACATCACACAAGTATGCCATGAAGTAATGAAAATACCAACGTGGTGGTATAGGACGACAAGAAGGTAGAAGAAAAGATCCCATCAAAGCCTTGAATAATCTAAAGCATCAATTCTTGGCTTTGATACCCCTCGCATGTGCACACAAGAACCCAATACCACGACTGGGGGCAACAACTTGACCAGAGTTCCCTTCTTTAATAGCCAAGATGACCTCGTAGAGATCAAAGACATCCTTGAAGAGGAAGAAAAGAAATACTATGATGACATCTTCGATGATGATACCCTCTTGGGCACTTCTATCCTCCATCAACTTGCCATTGACATCATAGAACTTCCCCTCATCCATCTTGAACTCATAGACTAGGACCAACCAAGCGTCACACATATCAATGAGTTCCAAAGCACAAAAGTGCTCCTAAGTTTCATGGGAACATCAGGCCAATAAATAGATCAACATCAAGAATCAGTCCATATTTATAGGCTTGACCCTAAAGGATATTTCAAGGAAGAGGCAAGCTCTAGCCACAAAATTGAAATAGAAAAAGAAAAGAATGAGTCCTTATATGAAAACCCTTCTAGGGTGCATTCTGAATCTAAAAAAGAGAAAATAAAGGGTGTATATTCTGGTGAAAACCTCTCTGAGGCACTAGAAGACGGAGACTTGCCTCTTCTTCCCATCCAAGATTACAGACCCGAGCAGTCACCTATCATCATTGAGGAAACCAAACTAGTCAACTTGGACACATAAGAATGTCTGAGAATCACCTACATTGTAGCATCTTTAATAGAGGGTGAAGAAATGGTTCTCAATGCACTTCTCCAAGAAGCCACCACCAACTTTTCATGGTCATATGCACATATACCTTGGCTTGATCCAAATCTTGTTATTCACAATCTTGCAGTGGACCCTAATGCCAAGCCAGTAAAGCAGAAGCTACACAAAATGCATCATAAGGTAGCCCTATTAGTCAAAGTAGAATTTGATAAACTACTACAAGCCAAAATTATCAAAGCCATTGATTATTTGGAGTGGATATCCAACATGGTACCTGTCACTAAGCCTTCAAGAGAGTTAAGAATCTACACAGACTTCAGGGACTTAAACAAATCTTGTCCCAAGGATGATTTCTTGCTACCTAACATAGACATGATAGTCGATCTCACAATGGGCCATGAGATGTTTGTCACTCATGGATGGCTTCTCAAGATACAATCAAATTTGAATAGTAGAAGAAGATTAGCACAAAATAAAATTCACCACACCATGGGTACCTTTTTCTACAACATGATGCCATTTGGGATAAATAATGTAGGATCCACCTATCAATGAGAAATGATAACCATATTCCATCTTATGATACATAAGATCTTGGAAGGCTATGTGGATGATAATCTTGCAAAATATAAGACATGCGGTGAACACATAGACATCCTTGAAAGTGTGTTTGATCATCTCTAGCATTATGGCTTGAAGCTAAATACAAAGAAGTGTGTCTTTGGTGTAACATCTAGAAAGATTCTAGGATTCATCGTTATCATGGCATGGCATAGAGCTTGATCCTAAAAAGGTCAAAGCCATAATGAAAATTCTTCCTCCTAGAATGCTCAAGCATCTTAGGAGCCTACAAGGAAAGATCTAATCAATGCGTCAATTTATATCACAGCTGGTAGACAAGTGCCAACCTTTCACACATCTTCTCTACAAGGACACAAGCTTCAAATGGGATCCTATATGTTAGAAAAGATTTGAAAGGCTAAAAGAATAGCTGGCCAACTCTCCCATCCTTGTGCCACCAGTTTTAGGACATCCTCTCATACTCTACATCTTGTTGACCACTACAACACTGGGGGTACTCTTGGCACAACATGATGACAACAACAAAGAGAGAGCCATTTATTATATCATCCAAACTCTTATCAACTATGAGCTCAATTATTCACTAATGGAGAAAGTATGCCTTGTAGTGGTCTTTGCCACTCAAAGATCAGACATTATATGCTTATCCACACAATCAAGCTCATCTCAAAAGTGGACCCTCTCAAGTATCTACTATCCAGGACAATTCTCACAAGCCATATGGAAAAATGGGTCATGCTACTCAGCAAGTTTGACATTTAGTACATAGATCAGAAAGAAATCAAAGGGAAAGTAACTGTCGATCAGCTAGTAGAAACACCTCTGGTGGATGCATATCCACTAATCATGGAATTCCTAGATGAGCACCTATGCATGATCAAGAACAATCGATATGGTAGCTATACTTTGATGGCTCCTACACATCACATGGATCAGGGGCCAAAATCCTATTCGTCACATCTCAAGGTGACTATATTCCAAAATCATTCAATTGGGATTCCCATGTGCTAATAACATTGTAGAGTATGAAGCACTCATTTCAAGCCTCAAAACAACCATCCAGTAGAACATCATAGAACTGCAAGTGTTTAGAGATTTTTAGTTGATTATCAAGCAAGTCCTAGATGAATTTAAGACAAAGGATGACAAACTTCTACCTTACAAAGAACTGGTGGACAAACTGAAGGAGCATTTCCTGAATCTACAGTTCATATACATACCAAGGCTTCAGAACAAAGTGGTCAATGCAATGGAAACCATCATATCCTTATTGGAAATCCCATGCGACTCATCGCAATATGAATTCTTAGTCGAGCAGCTACACATGCCTTCTTATGAGAACACCAACTTAGAAATGGTGTGTTTCTTGGTTGGTCCCTAGTCCCCATGGTACCATGACATCCATGCATATCTTAAAAATGGTATCATATCTCCCCATCTCACCAACAACTAATGCCAAAACATAATTTTTAGAGCTTCCTACTACACTCTTGTAGAAAACACCCTTTATCATTGAGGATATCACAACATCCTCTCTAGGTGTTTAGATTCAAATGATTGAGGTCATCCTGGCTTTACAAGAGGTCCATGCTAGAATTTGTAGTGCCCCACACAAGTGGCATGGTTCTAGTAAAGCTCTTACTTCGATTTGGGTACTATTGGCCTACAAGGAAACATGTCGCTTGTAAATTTTTCAAGAAATGTCTACCATGTCAATAGCATGCTAATCTGATTCATGCTCTAGCACAAGACTTTCAGCCCAATGTGCCACCTTGGTGATTTTCATGTTGGGGCTTCGACCTCGTTGGGTTAATCACTCCCCTTTCCTCGGAGGGACATAATATATCATAGCAACTACAAAGTACTTCACAAAGTGGGTTGAAGCAATTCCTCTTACCCTCACTATTGGCATTTAGATATGTAAGTTCATCCTTTACCACATCATTTTCCACTTTGTCATACCATCCACCATCTTCATAGACCATGGAACACCTTTTGAAAACCAACATGTGGATGATCTGTTTGCAAGAATCTACATCTACCATCATTTCTCCAATCCATACTTCCCCCAAGGAAATGGCCAAGCTGAGGTAACCAAAAAAATTATCCTCAAAATCCTCAAGAAGGTTGTTAATGATTCAGGTTGTGACTGACACCTCCAAATAAATCCCACCCTCTAGGCCTATCATACTTCTTATCACACTCCTATAGGTACCACCCCATATTCCCTTGTATATGGTTCTGAAACCATTCTACCAATTGAGGTTGAGCTCCCATCATTGTGTGTCTCCATGAAGAACTATACCACAAATGAAGACTATCGCATGACACACCTCACATAGATGGACCTGTTAGATGAAAAGAGATAGCAAGCATATGATCACCCAGTTGCATACTAGAATAGACTCAAAAGGAATTAAAAAAAGAAATTCCATCCAAGACAATTCCAAGTGGGTGACATGGTCCTAAAGGAAAATTAGAAAGTTCAAGCACACCAAGAGAAGAAAGGAAAGTTTGAGCCTACTTGGTTGGGCCCCTATACAGTAGGCTTTGGCTCCGAAGCCTATTAGCTATCAACACCAGAAGGTGAGCCCCTAAATGATCCTATCAACATCATTCATCTGAAGAGTTCTATACCTGAGCCAAATCCTACATATTCAGAAAATCCATAAAAAATGGAAAAATCCAAAAAAGTAAAAAAAAAAAAGCAAAAAAGCAAATAAAAATAATCATCCAATGGTGAAAACTTGGCAATTTAAGCACCTGGGACAAGTATGTTGGTGAAAATCTAGAAACGGGAAACATACATAGTGGACTAAGTCATTATCTATCAAACTCCCATCCCCCCATCCCAAATCCCAGTCATCTTTATCCAATCCCATCCCCACCACCAGCCCATCAATCCCAAGGTGTTCTATCCTCAAGCCTATCCAATGCAGCAATAAGAATCCTATCCCCAATCTTGAGCTTCCTATATATATCCTATATAGTGAGATCTTCCTA